>JAAAQI020168003.1:0-24021 GCA_011800005.2 Stichodactyla mertensii | reverse complement strand
ATCCCGTGAGTAGAGAAGTAAACAAAATGGCGGAGCGTTTCGCCGACGTTATTTCCCTTTTTAAACTTGAAAATAATCAAAATTCTATATTTCTCACAATCCAGTAGATGTGGATATAATAAAACAATTATTCCACTCAATCTCGTCGTACATATGGCTCATAGCCGACTCGATTTCGTGGAATAATTGTTAAATATTCAGGAAGAAATTCAATTTTGATGAAACAAAGAGAGTTTGGGAAACCAGCTTGAACACTATACTCACTCAGCGCAATAACACAGCGTTTTTAAACTGTTAGTTTTAACTTACCACGCAAGCGACTCGGTCGGGGGGTGTACACCTTGAATCACCTAAACTAAAGAGCTTTAAATTACTTATATCGAACGGTATCGTGGTATCACTGCGTTGATTTTGAATTGTTTAAGATTAAATTCAAATTTCAGGAAATGTTGATAGCATTCTGCACTCTGTTCTCATTGGTAATGTGCGAGTTTTCGAGATTTGTGTGGAAAATTTGACCTAGTTTCTCCAGATAACGTATGTGGCTTTGGAATATAGGAATGACTGTTTTTAGTCTACAATAAGAAACAGTTATGCCTTTAGTAATGTTGCTCTCTTGACATGATCATTCTGACCGCATTCAAAGTACCGGTCTTTCACTCTCAACTTTTTGCCCAAATTTCAATTTGTCCCTTTTCGTCTACATGATAAGAGAGAATCATAATTAGTATTTGTGTAGTTTATTTACACCATTGAATGATAATAAAATATGGTGTTCGACCATAAGAATAAACTCATAAATTATCTATATTTTTGATTTGACCTTTCATAAACTTCTCGTGGAAAACCTTTTTATACAATAAATATATTCTAGATGTATGGTATGGTTGGTTGATTCAGTGTTAGTGGGCAATCCATCTAGGTAACAAAACCTAACACATTCAGACATTCATTAATAGAAAAATACATTTGACTGTCAAAAAATACCTTTGGCAAGAATTTTCCTTCATAAAAATACAAACTTTGAAATCCACAAATAGTCTCTTTTGATATAAATCACACATTTCAAGATTCTTATTTACAAGTTAAGCCGAGTAAACGTTTAAAGTGTGTGCACAATAATCTTTAGAACCAACGAGTAAAGCAAACGATCCTTACTCGGGTACTTTCTCCAAATCGAACTTAGTACATTTACAAAAACATTCTTAACGTAAAAAATGCTTTCAGTGCTATCCTTTGATGGCGACAAACTAAACATGTATAGTACATTTATTAGTACTTTAGAAGCTCTCAGCTCAGAGCATTGAACTTGAATGGGTAAATAAATATAACAATTTGTATGTATATATATATTTATATATTTATATAAAACTTTCTATAAAATTGCCTCTATAATTGTCATTTTTTTACGCATAATACGTCATGCCCATTCCAGACGCCATCGGTGATGGGTACATGGCTCTTGTTTGGGTGTAAGCTGGGGGAGCTCGTGCCCAGTACGGCATTTGAAAACATGGGTTTGCTCCTGGGTGCGAATACAAGGAGGCAGCGCTTGGGAACCCTGCGTAAAAGTCAGACCCTGAGAACTTGTAGGCGGCCTGGGCATGTGCTTGAGCGTCGGATGTGATTGGTTGGTTAAGCTGAGCCAGTCCTTGGAAGTCGTACTTGTAGGCGTATCTTTTCCCGTGAATCTTTGTCATGATGTTTTTATCATAGTAGTATCTCAAAGCACGGCTGAGCTTGTCGTAGTTCATGTTGGGTTTGTTCTTTCTCTCGCCCCATCGTCTAGCAACCTCATCCGGGTCTGTCAACTTGAATTCTCCATTAGTGCCTTCCCATACAATACAGTTGGCGTTCTTGGGATCTGACAGTAGCTCCAATAGAAATTGCCAGAGCTGGATCTGTCCACTTCCGGTCGCTGGTGTGTCTGGTCGGTGCCCTAGAGGGCTGGCAGAGAAGGAGTTCTGTAGAGACTGAGCATCTGAAATTTGTTTGTTGGGAACAACTCCATCTTTAAGATGTGAAAGTCCTGAAGAAAAACAGCAGAGGAATATGATTAGTGACCTAAGTTTTTTAACGATGTCGATCAATTAAATTCATCGAAATGAGTTTCAGAGTAGATTTAAGGGTTTTTCCTCAACTTACTCGGTGTTTGCTGGGATGGGCTCCACGAGGGCGTGCTTCTGTCATATGCATCGTTCCCGCCATATCGAGATGCTCCATAGTCTTGGTTTCTGATGACGTTAGGATTACTAGTTATGACTGGATGCTGTCTTGAGTCATATGAACTTACAGCTCCTTGAGTAGAGGCTGGAGCTAAAGCACTGTCAATGTCGTCCGATGTGAGGTTAGGCAAAGGCGCTGTGATAGAAACAAAAAAATCAAAAATAAATATATAAGGAATGATTGTCAGCAAAACAAAAACTAAATATACTGAGGACAAATTTTTCAGTGAGATGTTTCGCAATTTGTAATGAGATTTGTCGAGACACGATTGATATTCTAGGCCCATGTTCTTGAAAACTTGATCCGCACACAAAAGAACCGAAACGCAACCCAATAGCAAGAAAAATGAAAACCAGATACCATTGCACTCAACGGGAGTCAATTGGTGATCTACTGGATGTATGCCAACTTATCGCATGTCTTTCAATAAAGGTTGCTCTTTAGCTACTAAAAAACCGACTTCCATGAACACTTGCACTTTTTTCTGTGATGTAAAATTATTTTCGAGTTCTTACTTTTTCTCAGGACGCAGAGGTGCGCCATCAGAATGTCGCCGTTGTAAGCTGGGGCGAGCTTCATAAAGTCTTCTCTTGTCAGGCGGCACAAATCACGGCCATCCATGTCAAACTTATCAACATCAATGTCCTTAAGGCTAAATTCCTTGATGGCCCATAGGATCCACTGGTGAACATGTTCTTTGGTCCAGCACATTGGATCTAAACAGAAATCAACTTTATATATGAATATCAAATTCAAACAATTTAAACACAATTGCTTTTGAAAATTAAAAAATTCGAATGCTATGTTATTTCGTTTTTCGCTTCTCTGAATTTTCATTATTATGAAAATGGAATTTGGTATTTCGTTTTAGTAAAGAATCGATAAAAAATACCACAGCATGAACTTCCGTTATTAAAAAAGAATTGTAAAAATCACGAATTCCATTCGATTCTAAAAAAAAACGTGGGCATATCTTTCTTCATCCGAAAAAAAATGAAGAGCAAACATCAAAAGAAAACACGAGAAAGCCAGATTCAACAAGAGAAGGACGAGAACAAAAATCAGGTTACAAAAATATCCTTCAAGTTTGAAAGGTTAATTCCAAAGCTTGGGTGAGGCAAATAAGATCCCGCCCCCAAGAGAAAAGCAAATCCGTCAAATACTGAACAAATCAATCCTAACTGTGGCTGCTTCTGATTTGACAGTAGGTTAACATCAGGGCGGCAACTCGGTGATGACAGTACTAAGACAAATTATAAGCATCAAATTCAACTAGCTTTTCTTACCCGCTGGGACGATGACTCGGCGATCGTGCGCCAAGTTTTGTGGAGCGGGAGCAGGCGAAGGTGAATTTCGTTCAAGATAGTCATTGCTTGGAACGTATGGTCTCTTTGCGAGCGGCTCATCTAGTTCGGCTTCTAAGGCTCTCTTTTTTCCATAGTAAGAGTCAGTCTTGCTTGGTTTTAGCGGTTTGTAAGCATCGTTGAAAGGAGAGTCGAACAAAGATTGCTCTTCTAAAAGAGATTCCTGACAAACGAGAGAGAAAAGATTTCAACTACCGGCTTCAAGTGAAACTGAATCAAAGTTTAATAGTTTCAGTTGGACATTACTTAAGGCCTTTCTTTTTGAGATGCGATGCTTTCAGCGACAATACAATTAGGTTTAAAAAAGATCATGCGAGGGAGAAACCCCAAGTGATGAAGCTGACTAGAAGACCGAGTTGTGAGAAATCCAAAAAATTTACATAATTACTAGTCTAAAAGTACTAACTGTATACTTAAAAATCACTTTAAAAGAAATAAAACCGCTATAAAACAACTCAAAAATAGAACTTTAAGTAGTAGTAAGCTTTTCTGTTGCATTCCAAAATCTTATCTAAGAAGGAAGGTTTATTTAGAATAACTTTGAACATGATATTTCATACATCAACTGTTATGCTTATTTAGATGTTTTACTAAAACTACAAATTAACTAAATAATGTATAGCCACTCGAACGACCGTCAAAAAAATCAGTTCAGCTAGATCATCAACCAGAAAGTTATTTGAACCGGGATAAAAAGGTGACGGACGAAAAGTATAAAGTTTTCTGGTCTTTACACATCATTAGGCACAGTGTCTCTCTTCGAACGAAGTGAGCAACCACCATATAACTTCAATCAAGAAATGTCAGTTCTTATTCTTATACCTGAGCGTATACTGAAGCATCAGGAACAACATTCGATTCGGAACTCAGTCCATACATCTTGAGCTTTTGATCCTAAGAGAAAAGATTGAAAGACAAAAAAATTCAGAATTGATCTTTGGCAGCTACGAATTATAAATAATCGAAGCTGCAAATCCTTCATGCCTTCACACAAAACGCTAGTTTACGTTAACTTAAAGTTCATTAGAGAGTGCAATATTTTCAGGGCAACGTGGGATTTGATCTAGAATAGAAGCCATCTCGTCTTCTTACCTTTTAAAAATGTGTAAAAATGTCAAAGTATTAAAAATCCAACGTGTACAGGAATGTCGAAATCTTGTGTATTTAAGTATTGAATGATATCCAAAACGACTTGGTTTTTCGATCGTTAAACTTTGTTTTTTCTATCCGGTTATCAATGATGAGAAACTTTGAAAAGGTATTTTAGTATTTTCCGAGAGGTTATTAGTCCTATTGCCGGCACCGTTTCAATCACTAACTTCTGAACACTGGTCGGGTATGAGAGCGCTCCTAACTTTATAC
Organism: Stichodactyla mertensii; assembly: GCA_011800005.2. Classification (NCBI taxonomy): domain Eukaryota; kingdom Metazoa; phylum Cnidaria; class Anthozoa; order Actiniaria; family Stichodactylidae; genus Stichodactyla; species Stichodactyla mertensii. Next base: position 19,069 of record JAAAQI020168003.1, on the reverse strand, counting down.
CATATCAGAGTTTTGTCATATTATTCAAGTCGTGACAAGAGGGAGGGCCTATCTGACATTCAAACATTAGGAGGTAAATGTTTTTCCAAAGTTCAACCAATGACAATCGGCGTAGATCATAACACTTCAATCCCTTGAGGGTCTCTACGCCCACGCTCAGACACACCTAGTGACGTCACACGAAGGTCAACGACCTCATCGTTCTGCTAGCTGAAGTGTTTTGTATCTGGTTGTCGTTAATAAGGGAACAATATCAGAGCTGTCAATCAAGCGTACGCACTACCAATCACGTTCAAGGTGAAGCCGATTAAGAACTGCATGTGTGGTGAAAGATAAACACAAGTCTTCGAGTCATTTTTCTATGGATTTTTTTCGACCTCCAAATCGTCTTTAACACTCAACCACTCTGGATTAAGAATTGAGGAGATTTTTTAAATGAACGACTCAGGAGAATATTGTTAATTTAAGCAAGTAATTTGAAAAAAACCCACATCGATTAGATATTTGATCTTCTGAAGATCAGACTCTACAATCTACAGAAACTAATGATAGATAAACAAACACCGCGCCATCCGATAACAGTCATTCAACCATACCCTCTCTTAACTAAATCTACGGTTGAACAAGATCGACTTGAAAACAACATTAAAAAAGCCAGCCAAGCACGTGTTATGAAACCTTAAGAACCATATTGGAGCGCGAGAATGCGGTATTTTCAAGAAAGAATCATTCGGACGTGGTAAGTTCTTTTTCTTTGCGTTTCCGCTCAGTTCTGGGCCTTTAACCTCACTCCTTGTGACGTCACAATAAGTGTCTCTTATAGTGAATAAGATCGCATTCATTTGCAAATCAAAGCTTTGTCTTTTAATGTCCCTTGGGACGGGGTGTGTCAAATAAACAAATTACCGCCAAATTAGTTTCTTGAATGAATGGCGCTAGTTGGATTCAATGATTTATATCTCAGTCGTAAGAGCCGAACTCTTTTTAAAAACAATATTTGAATTCCGCTGTACTTGTTTTCGACTTACTCCATAACATCAAAATACTGCAACGTTTTGACTAGCTTAAAGTAAACAGCTGCACTTGGTTAAAAAAAAACTTTTCTGCTCCTTTACCGAAGAGTAAACAATGTGATTATATAACATTTAAGTTCATCCATAAGCGAATCATTTCAAAGAACTATTCTCGTAGAATTCAAGTGGGAGGATAGCGGTAGGAATAGTAGCGGAATGAATCATTAGATAGCACTGTAATAGTCACGTTCGCGCTCTTAAACTCGCTTTCAGCCAAAACCAGAATACACAAACCCTCAGCACATGATCCAATTATAAACTAGTCAAGTGAGACAAATAACTGAATTAAACATAACTCCGTACGGTCCGTACCACCCTCTATGACTCATGATCTCGGTTGCTCAATAAATGATTAGCAAGAACTAAGACAATAAACTTTTTTTCTATTTTAGCAGGCTTAATTCGAATGAGCTCTAGAACGTCTAAAATCAGTGAGCTGCATGCAGTATGGTCTGGCCTAAAAAATAATTCAAAAGTGGATATGTAAAAAAAAAATTGTCAAAACATATTGTTAAAACATATTGTTACATGGGATGTGACACGGGTAAATGCTAAACACGACACAAGTTAATCGAGAAAAAACAGCTGGGAGGGGAGGTATGAGGTATTTGCGTCACACAGGTCTAGAGTGACCTAGAATGTTCGAAATATTTATAAACACGGACGCTGTATTCTTAGTGTACGTAAATTTGTACGTAACAACCGAGATTGCGTACTAATCATAGTTACTTTTAGTTTGTTCACGTACCTCAAAACGTTTTTCCAGATTCAAAAGGCTGCTAGTAATGTTTTGTTCGTAACGTGTAAACTTCAAGACGAAAGCAATTATATCTCGGGCCAAAAAATTGTGAAATTCACATATTTGCAGACTTCTGACGCCGATTTGAGCCAGGCAAAGTCCCTCGCTAACTTTTTAAAATCCATAAAGGAAGTCGGAAGAATTTTAAAGTGAAGATAAAGGAGTTTACAACCTTGAGATAGTAAAAAGGAAAGAGTACAGGAAAGCCCAAAGAACATCACAGGAAAAAGGCTTTTTATCTTTCTAATTCGTACATTGAGTTTTGCCTTGCGATAAACTATCATTTAATTCATTCCTTTAATATACGAAATATCCATCAGTATAATAACGCTGTTAACTGTTTTTTTTTTTTTTTTTCATTTTTAATTTATTTTAATTAATTTTTTTTACCTCACTAAATAGCCATATTTTTCAATTTGATATAGATATATTTGATATAGTATAAAGTAGACTTTATTGATTCCGTTTGAATGGATTTATTTGAGTTACTAACAAAATATGAGCTAGTGAATGAAAAGAAAATTTTTGGCCATTTTGATTTTACAGGACTGTCATGTCGAAAAGATGAGTTCCGTAGTCCGTAGCGCTGTTTTTCACACTCAGGAATCTTAATAATATTTTCCCTCGTTTCTTTACTATCAACGACTACACAAGGAATGCTACGCAAGGAATTAAGATTGCGGGGCTTTCCTTTCCTTTGCACCAGTTCACCGGAAGTTGGTGAGTTTGTTATGGACGTCATTCCATGGTTCAGACGGCTGGTTGACTCATTTAGACAGCGATCGTCTTGCATATTTGATTCCTTCTTCATACGGAACTATCTTACCTTTTGCTAAGCCTAATTTCTTTAATGATCCGCTTGTAATTAAAAGTAGTTGAAAAAGTTTTTCATATGTATCTTTTTCGAAGGCTTTAACAGAGCCTAATTTCAAGATCACTCATGTTAAAACCTCAAAGTGTGTTGGAATTTTGTAATGATTAGACAGTTCATTCAGCACAAAGGACAATAATAAATACGGTAAGACTTGGATAATTTCCTGTGTTTTCCGTTTAGCGGCCCTATGATTACTGGCCGATCACGTAAATCATCTGATAGATACCATGGCTTTGATCATGCTGACATCAGTAGAGGTGTGGTTATCATGACTCAACAACTAAGGGTTTTTTCTCTATTCTTCTTCTAGCTATAGTAGTTTTTTGGTCAGAATCACGTCTCTTTTTCAGCAACATCTTACAGGTTTGGCTAGATTTTCCGAGCGAGGGATGTAAAGTATGTTGGTAATCCTGCACGACCAATGACTGGTTTTCCTTTTAGTTTTAAAGATAATTACCAGAATACTCTGGCTTTTATGATATCTTATTTAGTAGTGGCTAGTCGTTTCATGACTAAGATTGGTGCTTCGAATTAAAGGATTAATGACAACTGTCTTTCTTCTAGCTAGTTTTTATACAAACAGATTCTGATGAAGCTTAATGTCTCTATTTTGCCTGAAGACATTATTGTTACGTGATAATAAGCAAAAGCAAAGTGAAATTATTTTAGTCAAAAGAGCGATGATTCACGCTCATGACTGCTCTGAAACGTTTTATTGCACTGAAACACTTGCATTAGCTAGACAAATTATCCTATTAAACCCTTTTTCTTTAGAAGCCGCAAAAGAAAAATAAATAAAGCTACTTTCAAGGAGTAACCTGATGAAATTCTAAAGGAAAAAAAAACGTATCAGTTGGGAAAAGTTTTTCGATAAAATTATTTTTAAATTGTCTACTCATGATCATGACTTCATTTTTGATTCCTCTTCTTGAACAAAACCGAACTGTCCCATAGGAACTACATGGAAAGGAGGATTTGGTTGGGATACAAAGTGGAATACAAAATCATGAGACTAAATCTGATAGTAATCCTCCATTGAAGAATTGATATACCAACGAATAATCGCTACTAAATTATGTCCACTTTCAAGTTACATACGTGGTGTATAGATACTTCGAATGTTTCAGAGTAACAGGAAGCTAAAAATACAATTGAACGCTGCTCCTAGTATAATGCTTTGAGACACCTGAATGTTGACATGACTCCTACCAGTGGCACTTTGGTCATGAAAGCCGTTATTCGAACACAGGAAAACTCTTCAGTGAACTCTAGAAACTTCAATTTTCTTTGGAATATGATAAATAAAGTACTATATATTTTATTGGATTACACTGATTTAAATGAATAAACGATATAGCAAGCTGCAGGCTTAAAACCACTAAACAATTACTATTTAATCTGAGTCGATTCGCATATATTTCTACCCAAAGATACTAAATAATCTACTTAAAAAGTTTTCCAAAGTTTTCTTTGAAACACGTTGCGAAATACAAACCAATTAAAGCAGAACTCGAAATTGCAAGGTAAGCAATCTTGAGAAAAGCCGTGATTCCGCTTTACTAGCGGAAGTAGTTCCTATGATTTACGCAAAAATAACATTCAATATAAATATAAACTGAATATGACATGTCCATGTGGATAAAATGAAGGTCGATTGATGGGATCAATAATCGTTTTGTTTTCAAAATGACTTATAGTAAAAGCGGATAAGAAAATTGTTTAGCAACGCAATACACTCATGCATTAGCACGTTCTGTTCGTTAGCACGCGTGGCGCGTATTCGTCATAACGCGTGACGCTTAGAACGTCACAGTTTCATTTTCACGGTAAAGAAACTGAAACTTACAAAAGATTTACTAAGAATTGCAAAATCAATACAGTGAATTCTAAACCTCCTCCGGCCAAAGGTATCTTATCTTATCTTTATAAAAATAATTATAATTATAATCACGATATATTGTAGATGACATCATTGATTAGTGAACTAGTTAGGGATTATTTAAGACTGACTGAGGGTTGATGACGCAACATTGAAGAACACGTTTGCACAGATAACCAGAGAGCACGTAACGCACTAACAGCGAAAGTGGTCAGAAAAATTATGCTTTCTCATATCAGAGTTATCTTACCATTATATTATTACCAATTATCATGGTGAAATACCATCATTGCTGATCATTATTCGATGATTACGAGTTGTAACAAAAAAGTTGATAGTGGTTTTAAAATGGTTTTAAAATCTGGTAAACAAAATTTAGGTGCCGGGGGCAAAATGATCCTGATCAATTCATAGGCGATCGAGTTATCGTTGCGTTGTATAAGCTAGTTTTTTTGTTTTTTGTTTGTTTTTTTTCGTATGGCATTGTAGTTTTATTACACATTTAGGATCGGTATCCGTGTGATAAAGCCATGAATAAAATCCATATCAGCGAAGTGATACGGTATCACTTCACGCCGGGTAAACTGTCCAATGATATTTTGAACTATAAAATATTTTTCTGTGTTATTGTATCGACCCTAAATGTGTAATAAACAAATTATGACATATAAAGAGCTTGATATCGTTTTTATTCACGAGTTTTCTGTATCATATCGCGAACGAGCGAGTCCGCGAGCGAGCGATATGACGGAAAACTCGTGAATAAAAACGACATGGCTCTATTTAATCATTTTAGTGAGAAGTGCTTCGTCGTCATAAATTGTTACTGAATTGTTTGATCGTCAGATTTTTAATAATTAAATACTTCTCATCTTAACCAACACTCAAAAATAATAACTTGTATTAATTTAGCCTCAATAAGTTTAGTATAAATACCATATTGTTGGTAGGACTTAATTAGAGATTTCCGCGATTTAAAGGCTTTGCATTTAACAACAGAAGACAGTTTTCTATGACTCTGCCGGTGAAATAGAGCATGCGGGATGTTGGCAGAAACACGAGACTGAAAATCACGAGCCGTAGGCGAGTGTTTCTCCCAACATCCCAAGTGCTCTATTTCACTGGTAGAGTCATAGAAAACTGTCTTCTATTGCTTTTCATGATGATATAGCAATAGGTGAGAGACGAAACCATGTCTTTACTGGTGAAATAGAGCATAGATTTTGATAGCCTCTCAGCCAATCAGAGCGCGCGTACTATCTTAGCTATATTATAAAATCACTACTAAGAATCTCACTTTCTGATTGGCCGAAAAGAAATAAAAAAACTTGCTCGCTGCGCTTCAACACTTCTCTCGTGTTTTGCCCATACCCAAGTACTGCTCACAGTACGCCCGCGCGTTTTCTATTTTTTCAATAGCTTGCGTAAAGTCGTGTCTTCTTAACTGAACAAGAAGATTTATTCAACTGCAATTCCCTACTTTCCGAAATATGTATCCTGGAATTCTGGATTTTTCTTTCATTTTGATTGATTAACCTGGGGCCATACATCCAGGCATTGCTGAAGCGTCGTATGGCAGGGCGAAACCATTTACGGGTCAGCTGGAGATTTCGGCTCCAACGCCGCTACCGGCCGAAGCCTACAGGGAAAGGTTAGTCGGCCCCTAGACCAAGGACTATCATTAGTAAAATTACATTTCCCTCTATCAGAATCACTAGTCCTTTGATGCACTGCCCCATGTGTGAGACGTTAGAAAAACTAGCCATGCGCAGATCATGTTACATTACAGATCACGTAGAAAATTTAGTTTCGTCATTCTCAAATAAAAAATAGTTATACTGCTGATGAGATGCTTGGTACTATTAGAGACAAATCAGCGTTTGTTTCGTTGAAACGGAAACATCTATTTGCGCATTATCATGAAAGCGGAAGTTGTTGTCTGTAGTTGAACTTGACCTTGGAGTGCTCACTGATCACTTGTGTCACTTAAAAATAATGAGCTTAAGGTTTCAGTAGATTCAAAGAGCAGGTGGTTCGACACGTCATGACCAAGTCTAAGAGAGATAATTTTGCGTTTTTTCTTTCTTGTATATTTTATCTTTCCCATCGTTAAAACAATTGTAAGCGCGCTTACAACTTTAACCACTGATCGCGTGAACTTGATCGGCTTCCGTTTTTCTCGGTATCATTCAATAAACTCGGCACACGATGAGTAGACTTGAAGAGCGCTTCTTTGTATCTCAATATGTCAGTGAGATCAGTCAGTAGCATCGCATCTGACTTGATCAGCATAAATCATTCGAAAACTAGTACTTCCGTACAGCACAATTTGTTGGTTTGCTCTTCCGTATCGCCGGACTAAAACTGTAATTAGCCTGCGTCAGTACAGGAATCAGATTTGCAGGAAAAGGGGTGGATTATGCCAGCTAGCTAGTGAGTGAGCGAGCTATGTATAAGTAAATTTAAGTGTGGGGACGGACTGGGCTCCTCGCTGTGATGCATTGAAGAAATTAATCAAGCTATGGAGGTGGTGGGGTGGTACTTGGGAGGTAATAAATTATACTGGATAGTGGAAGAGGCGTGAAACTAAATTACAAGAAGCTGTGTTTCCATGTCAGTGAGCATGGGTATCTCTTGTGGTTCACACCACGAAACAGTAGTTGTACAGCGAACTCGAAGTCTCAACTATACCGGCCCGCATGATCAAAGATTACATTCTGAATGAAATGCTATTATTTACATATCGACTATCTAGAGGTTTTTCTTTTCTAAATCTAGGAAGTGCTGGTATTACTAGCTGTCATGGCGTGTTTTTCTTCAATGAAAGACTGTTCACTTCACTACACTTGGGCGTGCCACCAGCTGATGGTCGTACTGGGCTCGCTGTGTTTGTAGTGTCAAACTTAAAACAGTCCGTGATCCATAAACTGATCTAATTCTAGAAATACTGATATATCAACTAGTAATAGTAATAACTAAATTATTCTCTTACTTCGACGATCGACTCCAGGAACACCCATCCAGGCGAGTGTTGGATCAAATCGCTAGTCAAATGCAGCAAATTTTTAAGTACGTTTAATTTTTTTTTCCCTGACAAAAATGACAAAAGGAAACAATAATCATACGCAACTACTACATATACAACGAGAATTGAGCATTGTTTCAAATCACTATATTTTTGCTCCATGCAAACAAGAGAACAAACACAGCTAAACGACAATAACGTCAAACTAAATTTTGATACAACTAATACAACTACTCATACTTATCACTAACAGGATTGAGACCTAGTGTTTGTTCTTAAAAGGAAATCTGAATGTGCCAACGAAGTGATAAAGCTGAAAAAAGGAGTGTTTTAAAAGTGAGGAAAATGGTTAATTTCTGGCAATTGAAGTCGAATAAGAAATTTTCTCTGTGCATTCAAAGTTAATTGACCATTGAGTTGTTGCGCCACATCATTGGAAGAAATCGCGTAGTCTATTAACCAATCAGAGGCCCCGTTCACACGTATCCGGATATTTTTGAATATATTGATATCTTTGCGGATTGGCCTCTCGTCCACACGTATCCGGTGAATACAGTCGGTGAATCCGCAACTTCTTGAATACGCTCTCCAGACATAATTAACAATCGGAGTTCTGACGTGTTTCCCGAAGGCCAAAGTCCTTGTAAAATGTAACCATAGAGTATTTTATAAGGACTCTGGACTGAAGAAAACTCGGAGTTCGAATTCCTTGCTAGCAAAGTCTCCCGTAGACGAAGAGAAATTTTCTCTCACAAGATTCGTCTACGGGAGACTCTGCGGATCATAGATTATAAAACTTCAGTACGTCTAGCTTTCAGAAGACAAGCTGCTTTTGTCTTATTTACTTTCCAAGTTTTGTTTTGATTTTTTTGTTTTGTTTTGTTTTGTTTTGTTTGTATGTTAGTTAGTTTGTTTGTTTTGAACTAGTATTTCTTGAGTTTAATTTCCTGAATCTCTTTGACTTTTTGTTTGTTTTCTCCTTTGTATATGTCTTTGAAAAGCAGCTTCAGAAGAGCAAAACTGGAGCAGCCATGTTTTCAAAACACAAATCATCTCAGGCCCCTGTTTTTCGGAAGCCATTTGAGTGCACGCGCTCGTATTCTGATCGGCTGGGAGGTTTTATTCTAGACGTTGATTGGTTATATTTTCACATGTGAGGAAAGCTATAGGTGACGCTGATTGGACACGTATCGCTTTTTAACAAGTGAAATATAGCAAATAAAGAACTATGATTTGTATAATAGTTATACAAATATAATAATACAAATAATAATTACTGGCAAATACACGTGGCTGTCGAACAAACCAGAAGTGAAATACAGCACAAGGTGATATTTCGAGTTCATTCTACAGTCAGCAAGTGCGTGCATTGGCCAGTATATCACGAACTAGAAGTCTCTAACCTTTTATATTCAAACCGAGTGAATAGCATTGAAAAACGACGTCAAAAACAGCTACAAAGAAAAAGTTTAAAAAGTATTTTAGCGTCCAAATTAAACGAAGAGCCAATTACACCTGAATTTTCAAAGAAAAGATAATAAAACAGTTAATGGAAAATTCACATTGTACTCAAGTTAAGCCTCGTAAAACACTTTTCCATAGCCTCTGCTGTTATATCAGCACGCGGAATGTCGGGAAAACACGACAAAAGTTTTAGGATCACGAGTGAACTGTAGGTGAGTGAGTCTAAAGCTTTTCGAATGTTTTCCAACATCCCAAGTGTTGATATAAAGCTTTATAAAGCTTTTATAAAACAAAATAATATGCTTCTCCGGAAACCACTTAATTCCGTGCTCTTATATCACACGGTTATCAGAGCACACCTTATATCTTATTTGTTTCATTAATAGCTATAGAGAGCGTTATCTACATTTAAGCACGCTGGAGGTCCAATCAGTTTTCAGAATTTTGTACTGTGCAGGAAGTTTCGCTCAAAATCTCGCACGTACTACAATGGATGATAACAGAGGCGGTGGAGCACCTTGAAAAGTAAGGGTGCCTAGTGATCACGATGTTCTCCGTCCCAGTGTACTTACAGTGTTCCAGTAGAAAGACTCATGAAGCCAAACATTAAAATGTTAAACTCTGACATTCAAATGCACGCGCTGTACGATGATTACATTTGTACTGTGAGAAAATGAACAATACGAACACACAAATTCCAAACAACATTTGTACATCTGTCGGCGGAATTGTGCCGGAAAACTCACGATTAATTAAATATCGCTCAAACTGTCAGTTCGCGGTGTGTTAATTTCAACTTCATAAAACAAAAGACACTACTTCGCCTTCGTCACAGAATGCAAATTTAAGTCCCAAAAAAGTGGGGGTGCTTACGCTTGTCAAGTAGGGGTGCAAGAGCTCCCTGGCACCCCGGCTGTGCCGCCTCTAATATTCATGGTTTCCTGCTCGGCAGAAATCGAGACTATTAGCTGACAACCGTCGCCATGATGACGTTATTTTCCAGGCTTTTGGTACTTCGCGAGCTTAACTATGAACGGCAGTTCCGTGATTTCGTGAGGCCGTTTGCCCTCATAGCAACTCAGGCAGTCGGCCCTACACGTGGGTATGTAGGATGTTTTTATAAAAGCAAGGAACCCCCACTGTGGTTATCTTTACTCAACAAAGAACAAGCAATCCCTCTGTCGCAGATTAGGACAAAAAAAAGTACATGTGGTCTTTACGACGATTTCAATTAAAACAATTAAATCTGTACCTTTCAGTGATACGACAGTCTCGTTTAATCCTATATTCATAATTTTTTCCAGTGTCGTAATTGTTCGAAAATCCTGCCTGTGTCTGTGATTGTCTGATCGTTAAAACCAACAAAGAAACCGAGCTTCCTGAACTGACAAATAACTTGCAAGTTATTTTCATTCAATATTAAAAACTAAAGTCTTCACTTTAAACAAATTTCAGTGACTTTTCCGCGCGCCTGTAAAGTAGCTTTGGTCATCTTTTCGCGGCCTCGTGTATCTTAGAAGTCGAAAAATTTTGGTCAATTCTTAGAATCAAAATAACGAGAATGCGGAATAAAGATTGAACACTACTCTGGCGAGTGTAGCTACAGGCGGAAAGCGGATGAATTAGGCTTCGTTTTTATGAATGTGTCTCAGTGGAATAGCAGGAACAACCATACATGACTACTGATCGAATTACAAATAAACGGCATAAGCTTTTCAATAAGCAAATCTGATTAAAAAGCTCGTGCAAAAATTGATTCCCTTAGAGAACTTGGAATCATCGACTCGGCTCATTCCTGACCGCTTTGAGATTGAACTTTTAATTGTTTGTTGGTGAGTTGGTTGGTTAGCTGACCGGCTGGCCGGCTAGTTATGTTTGTTTGTTTAATATCATTGCTAGAAATATTGGTCAACATGGAGTCGCGCATGCGCATTTTGCACTGTAAAATGGCGTCGAAATAGCAAAGAAAAGGGCAGTTACGTTCAGTAAATCTAAGTACGATAAGGTTGTAGAGCCGAAATATTGTAACTATTTAACCATTTTGTAATAAACCAAAACTTGGTTTTCAATGTTTACTATACTCGGTCTCATCTTTATCACCATGTATAAGGTTGTAGAACACTTCTCTACAAGCTCTTTGACAAACATAGTGCTAGCCATTGGATCTCTGAACAAAACAAAAAATCGAATTCCTGTGCTGATCGTTGTTTTATATATTGACATAGGGAAAATTCTGTATTGTAATTCTTTTTCTTTGTATTCGGACAGAAAGTAAGACATTTCAGTGCTTGTTATGAATATTGATTTTCGCTCAAAATTTCTTACGCGCCATCTTTGCAAGGAATTTATTTACTCTTCAATATCCTAAAAGGGACTGGAGAGAAGCCGTCGAGATGAGACGTCATGGTCCAAAACTCAAAACAAAGAGGAATGTATTGATTTGCCCAGACTTTACAATAGATTTCTATCAAGATCAAGACCACTTTAAAACACTTACGTACAGCTACAACTGAATGAAGGATTGCTATTGCAATCCGAAAAGTCTTGAAGACAAAACTTTGACTTTTGACTTTAACAAGGTATCTCTCTACTACTGAGAAATATAGGATGAAAGCCTTTCCTCGCCTGTCCGCCTTTTCTTTTTTCTGTGTTTGTATTTTTTTTTTTTTTTTTTTTTTTTTTTTTTTTTTCCTTCTTCATTAAAAGGAAAAAAAAATTATACGCAGATGCCCGATTAGTGCGGGCTCAAAATGTCCGATATTTCTGGGTGATGATGGTAAATTCCATAAGCTTTGTCCTTGCTTTTTTTAGTAAATGCTGATTCTGCTGACTTTAATTAACTTTTATAATCAAAGGCTGAGATGAGATAAACTTGATTGTGTCTGATCAGTATAAAAAATTTCTTAATAATAATTTTTGAACTGTTTTGCTCTACCACTCCTCGTCCATGCAATCTTTCTAGTGTCCTTGGGTCATCATTTTTTTTCTTGACAGACATTGACAATATTCTTAAGTGCTTTTTAAAAAAAATCAAAAAATCTCAAATTTCTGAGCTCTTAATTTGATCTTTGGTTGCACACGACTGACTCAGTCTTTTTTGATATTCTCATTCAAACTCATCGAGCTTTTTACCATTATTATGGCAGATTTTTTCCAAAAGTACTCAAAGACAAATGTTTCACTAGTTATACATTCCAAAATGATTTGCTAGCGGGATATTTATTATGCTAAAAACAAAACCTGACACATCATCGTTTGGTACTTAAGTCTTGACCCTTTGCATTCCATTCTTGCCTCACCCATGTAATACTGCTTTCCTATTGGTTCGTAATTTTGTTTGTCTTGTATCAATATTCACTTTAAAATCAGACGAATCCAAAAATAACTTTATTTGATCCTCAAGGTAAACTTGCAGTGCAAACACTTGAAAAAGAACATACGAAGAGATTGATGGTCTAGAAAACACGTCTGGAAAAATGAGACGTTCGTCTCCTTGATTCGATTATGTGTATAAACTTGCACGTCAGTGTTGACCTGTAATCAGACTTGTTGGCTTAGGGGTTGTTGTTTTTATCCCTGTGGCTTTAGATTAGCAGTTTTACGAATATCATAATAAAACGAGGAGTTTATTACAAAGAAAACGCCGCTAGCACTTACGACCGTTGAGTTCAAAATATGCGGTCATTTGTATTAAAATTAAACTCATGTTTTTAAAATTTATTCTTGTAACTATTGGCACTGGCTAACACATTGGCACTGATGCCTTGATTACCTATCGCGATCAAATTGAATTTCTGACCTTATTCCTTCATTGCAAAGCGATACTTTCTTCTAATTTTGACACAAACTCGTGAGTTGGATTGTCAGTCACCTGCGCATGCGTAAAGTCCTCGTTCATCGTTTCACTGTATTTGTATCTTGGAGATATTCTAGTCATTTAATGTTTCGCTTGGGTAACGAAACTGTTTGAATTAGATTTTTATTCAATTCAGTCATGGTTATGAATAACGTGTAGTCATTTTCATTAAAGGATATGTCATCCACATTAAGCTCCCCAAACTACACAAAAGGACGATTAGGGTCCTCAGTTATTATTTTAGTTAATTTTCTTCGTATACCGTCAAAACCTTTCCAACTGGCAATCTAATTCCTTTCTAATTCCTTTTATCACTAAACCATTAATAGTGATTAATATTATAGCAGAAATATAACGTGCACTCTGATGAGCTAAAGAAGTTATATGAACTATTCAGCCATAGGCTGTACGCTCGTGTTATAGTTTTCCACGGCCACTCGCCCATGGCGCTGATTGAGAAAATATAAAGAATTATAACATAGCTAAGATATAACACGCGCTCTGATTGGCTGGCTACCTATGAAAAAGAAATGGATGGTGCACGCTGATAGTGCACGTTCGCGCACGCTGACGTCAAAGCCGTTTCAAGTTCTTTGATGTCTCTCTTTTAAAGGACAAAACTGGCTTCAGGATACAAATGATGATAAAGCTAAAATAGCTAGAGTTGCTCTCGGCTCCGCCTCAAGCACCTCTTACGCTACCATCGTGCTCTCCCAACTATCCAAGTGCATCCAGAACTAGATTTACGCACGCTAAGCATTGATCATTCCTTAACTCTTACGCCTCATGCCACTCTTGGGCTGCGCGTTGATGTTTTCCAACCTCAGTGCCATGCTCTTACGCTTTTAAAGCGTTCTTTATAATTTCTCTCGTGAGTCTGACGCCATGGGCACGTGACTTTGTTTAGTTGATAAATAAATACGTTATCTTAACAGTACCGACACACAACATCAAAACGAGTTACAACACGTCACATCAAATCACGTCCCGTCCTGTCACAACACGTCCAATCATATCACATAACATCACGTCGCCTTATTTCACGTTACATCATGTCACGTCACATCACTTGACATCAGCACACGTCACGTCACGCCAAGTTACATCGAATCATATCATCACGTCACATGAAATCACGACGTGTCACGTCACGTTACAAACGTCACCGCAACGTCACATCACATCATATCATGGCAGGTAACGTCACATCACATCATATCATGGCAGGTAACGTCACATCACATCATATCATGGCAGGTAACGTCATATCCCATCATATCATGGCAAGTAACGTCACATCACATCAAAGCGCGTCACGGCATAGCACATCACAGTACAACATAGATAAGGCATTAATCTTGTGTCTTAAATAAGAGACTATTGGTATGTGCGCGACTCTTCTTCTTAGACAGCTCAGGTGGGTTTCTCACAAATTTATGCGCGATAACGCTTGGTAATTGCGCTGGAGGTCAGTATTTGACTTTTCATTTTAAAAAATTGGTCTTCCGTTCAAGAGAAGATGTTGTTGAAAGTTTGAGGAAAAAAATTAAATCCGTAAGGACTTACAAGCATTTTAAGGCCACCAAGGTCTGATCTTTGAAATCCATACAAAGTGATCTAATGTCGCTATGCCATTCAAATTTTCGAATTCCAAAGTTACTGACTTTTAAGAGTTCTTTCAGATGGTATAAGTTATCTTAATGAAGAAGATCCTTATTTACCAACATAAGAAATCTAGATCTTCTCTATTATGAAAAAGGTCTGTATCTTGGAATATCAGTATGTTATATTTTCAAATAGCAGCTATCACTAATCCTGCATTCCGATTGGCTACTCTACTAGGGGACTATTCGTGATAGCCCATGCCCGTTGAAAAAAGCGCCAGTTTCGAAAAGAAAAAGAATGGCGGCTGAATCGCGATTTGGAGATGCTTCTTATTTTAAGTTTGACCTACAAGTTGGTGAATACTAAAACAATTAGACCTCTCGCCGTCATGGGCCACTAGTCAAATAGCCCATTCGGGCTACGGGTCTAATTGTTAAATAGACAATGTGTACTTTAATTACTGGATTTTCTAGCACAAAGCACAACTTTGTTCTTTTAGATTCTGTACAAAACTAAGAAGGATAGTACCTCATTCGTGAAATGATGCACACATGAGGTTGCACGAAAGAAACGCCAGAGTCGCACGAGGCGTATTGCAACTCTAGCTACTTGAGTGCTTAAGCAACCTCCCAAGTACATCCATTTCACGATGGATCCCGTAAAAGTACTAGAATTTCTAAAACGCGGGACCTTCCATCTGTATGGCATAAAAAGCCATTCCAGAAAATTATGCTGAAACAACAACATTCCATTTCAGCACTTAATAACATCTTAATTAAATTCTAATTATGAGTGACAAAATCCACAGCAGTTCCCTTGTTTCGCATTGTACCCAGATGCGTTTAAGTAGCTTCTTATTCTGAAGCTAATTATAAATGACGGTTTTTCAAATTGTCCTTCAAGCATTAAGGAAATAGATATGGATACCTATCATGCGTTCTAGCACATCACGAAAATATTTACCAAACACGTTGGATTTTACTGACTTCTTACTCAAGTAGTAGTAGTAGTAGTAGTAGTATAGCAGTGGTGGTGGTGGTGGTGGTGGTGGTGGTGGTAGTGGTGGTGGTAGTGGTCTTAGTAGCAGTAATAACAGAAGTAGACCGTTGGCTCCTAGGCGCCCGTTGTTTCACTCAGTCTGTGGGACTCTCCTAGTATGCTAATTATGTGAAAACGCATTGAGCATCATTTATTAATGGTGTTATGTAGTTATATTTCTACGACTCATTCATTAGGGTGTACAGCCAATCGCGTGTACTCATTGGTATCATGTGATGGAATCTTTAGAACCCGATAAAGAGACCAGTTCTTCAGTCAATCAAGAACTCACGACAGTCCGGCTGGTTGAAGATGGAATAGAATTGGCCATTGTTTCTGAGAATCTTTCCTGCTTGCGCGCTCGGGCTCTTCCACTTTTTATAACAAATGCGATCAAATTTAACACGGCTGCCATATTTTCAAATTTATGACATAATATGTCGAAAATGAAGTGGTAACTCCCTTTTATTTCGTTCTTTGAAACTAATTTTTAATAACTAACTTTACAAAAACAAAACAAAACAAAACAAACAAACAAAACAAAAACAAACAAACAAACAATTAAACAAAACTGACGAGATTCAATTCGAAATTACGTGTTTGGTGCATAATAACATTCCAAAATTCTAATTTTCGACTTAACGTCGCCTTCTGCTCGGATCTTTATATCCCGATAAAATACGGCCTCTCGTTCTTGAATACAAACGCCTTTCACACAACATTATAGTACCAAGATAGTACTTCGCTGTTATATTATTACTTTCTCTTTCTCTCTTAACATATATTTATGTACGGAATGTAGGACAATTGAGTGTTTTCAAAGCAGTCTATTAACTCGTGCGGAATGCTACGTTATGTAAGCATTATTTGCAAATATGATTTGAACTAGAGTATTTAAGCAGAGTGAATCAAAGAGTTACCATCGAAGGTATCGATCTCTAGCCTAAAAATCTTCACAAACCTCATGTAACATAGGGACTATACTGATACAGGCTAATCAACGAGATACAGACTGTATTATTGTCTTGGTAAGTCTATAAGTGATTTGTATGTAGTTCACTGCAGAGTGATTAGAACTATAAAAGGTTTTTCTTTATTCTCGACGTTTCGATGCTGTCTAGCGTCAGTTTTCATGAGAGAGAGTGAGAGATTGCAGTTAATGATCTAATTATATTACATGTTATGGAATAGTGGTAATGAATAGCAAAGAAATGTCTCAAAAGATGAACCCTTTTGCCTTGATGGAATCTGTTTCTTTGTTCAGGGATAGCTTCAATTCTTTAATATATATCATCTCGTATATAAGACATTCTAATAGACCTTTTTACTAATACAGCGGCCATCTTGAATATATTAATTTTTCATTGTTTAAATCTCAGTATTATGGGATGTCCAAGGGGGCAAACAAAGGCTTTGCTCCCTGGATATCCCATAATATTGAGATTTAAACAATGAAGAATTAATATATTCAAGATGGCCGCCGTATTAGTAAAAAGGTCGATTTATCCTGATGCTTAGACTAGCATTAAAATCGTTCGCGTGACGTCACTCAACCTAAGCTAGTATTCAGCTCCATACATTTCTTTATATTTTGTTTCTTAAACAATTTTATTCCTTTAACACTATAAGTTTGTGTGGAGGAGTTTTCTTACATTGTTTAGACTAAGGATTCATTTTCTGACCAGTTTTCTTCAATGTAGAACATTTACGTTGAGATATTTTAATTACAAATTACAAAGAAATGTATGGAGCTAAATGTTTGTATGGAGTGTATGACGTCACTGATACCCCTAAAGATTCATAAAAATCTAATACTTCCAATTTCAGAAAACAAACTAACCAGTTTTTAAACAGCTCTTTGAGATTCATTCAGTGTAGTTTCAACAAAGTTTCAGTTTAGTTGAATGTTGAACAATTTTGATGCTAATTCCCCTTTAACGACTCTAAAATTGTCATGGAGATTGCTAGACATTTCTTTGCTATACATTATTACTGTTCCATAACATGTAAAATACTCAGATCATTAACTCCAAACTCTATCTCTCTTCTTGAAAATGACGACAGACAGCGTCAAAACGTCGAGAACAAAGAAAAACCTTGTCGTCATTAGTTTTGTTAAATCCTTTAAGAAGAAAGGTTTCGTCTTTCTCTTTTCTTTTCTTTTCTTTTCTTTTTACATGTAGAAAAACCTAGCCTTACGGATTTTCCAAACATTTTCTTACTAAAAAGAAAAGGAAACACCCAACGAATGCATACTTATGGCAAAGTTATATGGCAAGTGACAAGTATGATTCTCTTCTTATCCCAAACTTTTTACGAAATGCAAAATGTATAGTAAGAGGACAAGAGGAAGAACAGGAAGAATAAAGGCAACAAGAATATCTAGAAAAAGGAGAGAACGGACAAAACAAGAATGAGGACGACAAGAAAAACAAGAAAAAGAAAGAAAGAAAGAAGGAGGACAAGAACAGAAAAACAAACTCTATCTTTAAACCCGATACTAAGCTCCTAGTTTAATAATAGTTAACCAACCTTTCTATCCATCTGCATGTTAGAAAGCTTTCCATCACGATCACCAGGTACCAAATCAAACTTATTTTTGCGAAACTGAGAGATTAGCCACCACATCCTTTGCGAAGTATTATTAAGTATTTGCGAAGATTTATTTTTTGACAATTGTTTCTTAGTTCTTACTTTTCGAAAGTGAGTGAGGTGTAAGTTGAATCAGATGTATCGTAACCAGTGCTATAATGTGTGGTAAAGTCAGGACTATCTTGAAAAGTCAAATAAAACAATTAAATGTATTGGACTATTAGTGAAGGTAGCCAGCTACATAATTAAACAGATCGAGAATGGACATCAGCCATTTAGGGCATTATCCATGTCCAATTTGAAGTTATATTTTATTCTTAAGTACGAGACATGCACGAGCTACAAAGCAATAGAAATTTAGTTCTTATTGTTTTTGTTGTTTTTCTTTTTTTGGTTTTTGGTTTCTAAAACTAAGACTCTTCTCAGAGCCCAACTGAGCCCAACCGCTGTTTATAATATTGGTTTCATCAGCATCATGATAGTACGGCTAACAAAACAGCCCCGCGATGCCTTATGATTGCTGCATATTTTCCCCCTTTTTCAAAAGTTTGTCAACTGTGGGACACTCGAACGCTTCACATTTTTGGAAAAATCTTTTAAAAGCATGAATCAAGTACGAGAAACGATTCAGAGATGATTTTAAAGCTTTCTTGTTACTTTCTAACTTACAAAGCATTAAATGAAGATATCAAACTGTGAATCAACGTTATGTCGACAAATGCGAATGTTTCGCTTTTTTTTTTTTTTTTTTTTTGGGGGGGGGGGGGGGGGGGGGGGGTAAAAAAAGGCCCAGGGGGGGAAAAACAGTTAATGTAAAAATCATTACCCCATTTGATCTCCCCTTTTATTTTAAAAAAAACTTTA
>JAAAQI020167892.1:0-24028 GCA_011800005.2 Stichodactyla mertensii | reverse complement strand
CCACATGTTTGTAGCACGTGTACAAGACGCTCACGTGTTCGACGCTGAAACCAAAAACATTCCTTGATTGAAATATTAAGGCTCGAACCAACGATGCGACGTTGCCTGCAACGTGGTTTGCGACGGGTAGATCGCACCGTCTGTCCACCCGTAAAAGTGTTGGGCGCGACGTCGCAGAAGTAGAAACGAGTTCACACGAAGTCCGCAACCAACGTCGTACGGATTGTTGCTTCGTGTGTCCGAGCCTTAAATGTTCCTCTGAGTGTGACAAGGCAACATCATTTGTAAGTAATATATTGATTTTTAGAAAAATCTTGAGGGCGTGGAACTTCCAAAAGGCAGTCGATGTCTTCTTAATTTTATTTTTCTCTCCTTTCCCTTTCTTTTCAATTTATTCTTTCCATAATCTTAAAACAATGAACAAAGGGTTTTATGAACAGGGCTTTTAGTAACGGTGAAACGTGTCATTCACAACAGAGCTAGGCTTCAATCTAAAGCGAATGCCCAAAGATGTAATAGGGATTTAGAAATCGATTTTTGCGGAGGGAGGACAGAGCGGAGAATTCGGAGAAAAACTCTCGAAGCACAGAAAAAGAACCAACAAACAACTCTACTCACATGAGAGAGCAGGGTCCAGGGATTGAACCTAAGACCCTAGCGGTGAGAAGTTACGGATTAGCAGCAAACACCATCAATGCTTCCGACAAACATATTTTTCTAAATTTAGCTTCGCCTTTTTCAACGCCAAAGAAAAGTCCTATAATCTCTACTTTCGTTTATACCTGGGATGTATTGGATTTCCTGGGAGCAGGAAAATCAGGAACTATCTTAGATTCTTTGACCTGTTCAGTATTTTCTAGATTGACCCTCCTTCCAATAACTGGGATACACGACAAGTCATAAGTGAACTCAAGAGTCCGTCCAGGTAGTTCTTTCTTGACAGGCAGTGCGTCAATAGCCCAGGTACTGTCATAGGTAGACCAGACAGTACTGGATGGGCGTGGGGGAGGCGTATCTAGGTTGGACGAATTCGACACGGCAACCTTAAGAATCTCTAGAGATTCTTTCCAGTAATTACCCTGAGAAGCAGATATAAAAAAGAAGTTATGAAGTGGTAAATCTCTTGTTATACAATAATGATTGTTTGTCATGATAACTGGATGGTGGGGTGGTATAGTGTGGTGTGGTGTGGTACAGTTTGGTGTGGTGTGGTGCGGTGTTGTGTAGCGTAGCGTGGTGTTGTAGCCCTGCGCGCTTGGTATGCGGTATGATGTGAAACTGTGTATTGCTGTTTTTGATGTTGTCATCACGGGATGCGAATGTACGAATTTTTTTCGTAAAATATGTAAATTGTATCACCTTATTCTACGACGTGATATAATGAAAAGCATCAAGGCAAGTTTTGTGGTTGAGATATTACTTCCCTAAAATGCAGGTAGAAGAAGCCAAAGAGGGCTTTCCGTACTGACATACCTTAAGATACTTTGAAATAGCCTTTAAGACATCATTATGAAACTGTTTCATTGCCACAGAAGAGAAGTCCGTTAACTTGATCAAGGCACACAAAATAGCCAGAACAGACTCTTGAGAAGACTGGGGACCGTATTCTAGAACCTGACAAAAGAATCCTAGGTCAATACAATTACCAAAATCTCGAGCCTTCTGTTACATTACCAGGTCTTAAACAAGAGGAAAAGAGTTTAGATCTTATTACTAAAAAGCAATTTGCAGTACTTGGCTCAGTTTGTTGAGCATCAGTCGGTTGTGCGGGAGGTCATGGGTTCAAGCCCTGGTTGGACCAACACTCAGGATCTGAAAAGAACTGAGAAGGTGCTACCTTTGTAGTTACATCTGCAAATGGCTAGACCTTCGCGTGGCTCGAATGACCACGTTTATGGTGTTCCCGTCCCTTTCAGCTAGAAACGTTAAAGAAACAAGGGCTATGTGTAGGTTTATTACCTCTATGTCTACTGCTCTACTGGCGGATGATGCACACACAAGTAGTGGATAGAAGGGGTTGGTGTGGGGGTTGGGTTCTTGAATAATATGTATACATACCTCTAACAAGAAGGTGATGTATGACTTGCTGTACCGACTGAACGACTCATGGATGTACCTACACACCACCTCTATCCATATATTTCTTGGTCGATGGTAGGACTTGTCTGAGTACATACTGAACATCTTACCAAGGTAGGCTAGACTGCTGGTGCGACAACACACCTAAGGATAAAACAGGATACTGTCAACTACTGGACAACTATAGTGTAGTCGTAATTTCTGTATCGTGACCGTACCGTATTACCAAGGCTATACAGGCTACAGAACTAAAAAAAACTTGTAATTGTGCCTCTTTAGTTTGGGGATGTTTTCAGACCACGTGTTTCCTCTTGGGAGTAAGATTCTTTGTTTAGGGTTGATACTCAATAACGTCTTCTCAAGCGTTTCTGATAAAGAAATAAAACCCAAGGGAACAACAAGCGATCTTAAATGGGTAAACATTATGCCCAGGCTAAAGAGGTATATTAAACTGAATATACATAACGAGCAAACATTTTATACTAACATGAACGATGTTGGCTGCACATGTTTTACAGAACTCGTCAGGTTCATCGAAGTGATCAGTCATGTATGGTAGAAGTGCAAGGATATTCAACCCAAAACCTGCAACAGAGAGAGCGATAGGAATAGGAAACGTGCCGTCTCTCTAAAATGGCCTCTGAATCCAAGCATTTTGATTGGTTAACGTGCATTTATTCAGGTTTTTAAAATTATTATTGACCCGGCCAACGACAAGGGTACTATAGGCTTCTCTTAAAGCTACTTTTATCCAAACGATCGACTGCCTGTAACTTAAGTGAAACTTATTCTTCGAGTGAGTGGATCCATTCTTATGGCCAAAGAAGCAGTCTGGTGTTCAGAGTGTTCAAGCTGCCGTAAATGTCGCAGTTACCATTACATCACGTAAGACGATGTAACTGTGCATATGCAATACCTCATCAAGAGGTCGTATACTTGATCTATAGGTCGTGTTTGTCGGTCAAGACATCATTGTATCAGTCATTTCAGTTTCAGAAGCCCTTTTAGTATGAATCTGTAATCCCACTCTTGCTAGTTATTCCTTTGGGCGTCAGAAATCACAAACAAGGAAAACGCAGAAGAAAAGCACGAATCTAACCTAACCAACATCATTACTTTAAGGAAACTTTGTAGTTACATACCAGACACTTGTGAAGGGTCAACTATAGCAATGTTTGTGAACTCAGTAAGTCTCGCTAGGAGACGCAGAGATGCATCACTAGTGCCAGAGCTGAATAGACCCTAACACGATCAAGAGCAAATGTAAGATATCAAACGCATTCATAAAACTCTAACCCTGGAGAAAAGAACCCTCACCTTAAGCACCAATGACTGCAACCCAGGGAAGTCTGGCCAGTTGAGCTTCTGTAGCACCTTTTCTAATCGGTCTCTTGATTCATGTCTTCCCAAGCTCAAGAATGTCATTACCTGAAATTGTAAAGTTAACATTTTACGTTGATGATCATTTGTTCTATTCAAGGAGGTGTGCTTCCATGTTATATTTTAGGAATACAAGCCGTCTTATGACAACGAACGTTACCTGATTCAGCAGCTCCACTGCCATGAGATACTCGTGATCGTAATCTGACTCAAACAGTGAGACAGCGATCCAAAACACACGAGTAATCATATCTGTCATGGTCTGCGGACTGACCTCACCCGTTATGCGAAGACACTGGACGCTTGCGCTGAAGACAGATATCAAATACGAAAAGTAAACGAAAATTTAGAGTTAAGGCTCGGATACACGATGTGACGTTCGTTGCGTCGTTGCTTGTAACAGCGAAATCGCACCACGTGTCCACCCACGCAACTGTTGCGCGCGAATTCGCCGGCAACTTCGCAATCGATTCGTCTTTTGCACGTCGCGCGCAACAGTCGCGCGGGTGGACACAAGGTGCAATTTTCCATTGCAAGAACGTGACATTGTGTGACCCAGCCTTTACAGTAATACCTGCGTCCATCTTAAAGCCAGTCAACAGCCCCGGCTGAGGCTAAACCAAACTGTAGACCTTTATCACGCTAACGTGACACTATAGAATATTTGGTTTGTCGGGGGAAAAAGTTTACTATCAAATTTGTCACATTGAAAATAGTAAAATTGCAAAATTTCGTAAAGATTGCCCTTAAACTGACGAAGATATGAATTTTTAAAAGTAAGCACTTTGGTGAAATTTTTGCAAAGAAATGTATGTGTCTAGCCTGATAACGAGGCTTGCCGGGCATGCGATGCCCGTCCACAGTACATTTGTTTGTAAAAATGCTTCCTTTTACAAATTCATTTCTTCGTCAGTTTGCGGCTAATCTTTATGAAACCTTGCAGTTTTAATATAATCAATGTGACCAATTTCATAGTAAACATCTTTTCCCGATAAATCAAATATCTTACAATTTCACGCTAACGTGATAAGGGTGTATTCCATTCTGACCGGTTAATAGTGCCGCGCGTGCTGATAGACCGATAATGTCATTTCCATGCCTTGATCTTGTCATGCACAGTGAGTTTTCGCAGTCATAGGAAAAGTTGAATAGAAATCGGAGAATTCATTTTGGCATCGCTTGCGCAGGGAGTGATTTCTGAGCGTTCGACACCAGATCGAACTGGGGTACATAAATTGATTAGAAGGTACTCTGCTTTTGAAAAGCTTTGCGGTAATAGATCATGGTCCATTTCGCGCCTTCCGCACAAGGTCTAAGTCCGAAATTACGACTAAGAAAATCGAAATCCAATAGATTTATTAATACCTTCTCGTTCGTGACATATCGTTATTCTGTGCATTCAGTCGTCCGATGTGGTTGTAAAATCCCATAGCACGCTTAATATCACAACCACTGCTAAGCGATCTGATGTGACGGATTGAAAGATTATCATTGGCAAATAACCCAGAGCGATTAGCAAGAGGGCTTCGATTAGGCAGAGATGTCCCCAGAGGTGACAGAATGTTCGAAAGTTCATCGTAATCCATATCTTTTTCTTCTTGTTCTCTTTGAACTACTCCTGTCCCGACCTGCAGGACTGTGTCCCGACCTGCAGGACTTTCGTTGGAGTCGTACATCGTCCAGTCAGTAGATGCCATAAGTGTTAGTAAAATTTCCATAACATAACCCTAAAAATAATAAATAACAATATATAAGGTTATTCAATAACTTTTAAGACACATTTAAAATCTCTGATTCTCTTTACGGAGTTAAAACAATCGTCTTAAGACAACAATGCCATATTTAGGCTTGAGCGTTAACCTAGGGTGAGTTGGATTTCAACAATGACCACAAATTATTTAACATTTTTTTAACGTGTCTAACTTAGGTTGAGCCTCAGTCAAAAAGTCTAGATACCGCCTAAGTCAGGTTATAGATGGCAATCCATCAGCTGCTTACATTATTTTTCAAACCTTAAATTTCAGGCTTAACTAAAACAGCAGCTATTATTCTAAAGATAGTGCGCACGTAATGCTAAAATTCATTTTGACCATTATTCTTTTTTTTAGTACTATTATTGCAATGATAATCATGTTTGGTAGCTGAGAACTGCATGGCAAAACGCAACAAAGGATATCCACAACTGTTAACCATACTTGTACATATTTTGAAATTGCAGCTAGGATGGTTCATAATTACTTAATCATTTTGTCACTAGCTTTTTAATTCAAAACGATTATGTTTACAGGCGTTTCGGTCAAAACGATGACTTTCTTCAGTGTACAAAGAAACAAAGTTTGCACGCGCAACTTAACGGTAACAAAGTTAGCGCGCGCGAGATTTACAAGAATCTACAAGTGTTAAGTTGTGACGTATTTCCGGGTCCAATTTTTCACAAAATGTGCTAAAATTAAACCAAAACGTTTATCCACAATTTCTCCACCTGTAATAAACAGACCTATGTACACCAATTCCTACTATGAAGAAAAAAGCAAGAATAATCTTCAAAGAACTGCTTTTCTTTTTGGATCCGGACGTCGTTTTTCGTTCGAATTACGTCGCACTTAACAGCTTTTACGTCGCACTTAACACTTAACAGATTATGGGAATTTGTATTCTATCATTCCCATAATCTATAGAACACTTGTAGATTCTTGTAAATCTCGCGCGCGCTAATTTTGTTACCGTTAAGTTGCGCGTGCAAACTTTGTTTCTTTGTACACTGAAGAAGGTCATCGTTTTGATCGAAACGTCTGTAAACATAATCGTTTTGAATTAAAAAGCTAGTCACAATTATTAAGTAATTATACCTGTACATCTTCACTATTATCCCCCACTGACTCAACCAGCCTTGAAAGAACATCACTAAGCATTGGCCACGAGAGAGGAACCTTCAGCGCTCTAAAAACCTGGAATGATCGTCCTGCGTAATGCCTAGAAGAGCAGGTGGTTGCCCAATGAAGGGCCACCTTTGCCCACTTCTCTTGCATTTCGGAGCCAACATCAGAGTTGTTGAAGATGGGGATGACTGATGCAAGGAAGATCTCCATTTGTTCGGCGCTTTTGATTTTGTAGCAGCGGGAAGTGATGTCCTCAAAGGACCAGAGGGGTTTGGAGGCACTGTCACAAATAAGGAGATCATTCATTAATCACAACAACAACAACAAGCATTTCGATCGACAACGAACATTTGGGACATTACCAAATTTCAAAAATTGGAATAAAAAGAACAAGTAAACAGACCAACATAGGATTTGTACGAGTGTTAAACTCACAACGCTCCATGACTTTACAAACAGACCAACCACATTAAACCTGATTTTCGGACATTAATGAATTTCGGAAGATTTTGTTACCTGTTGGCTAGGAATTCAATCAAATTCTTGACTTGTTCGTATTGGCTTGTCTCCTCGTTGTCTTCCTGCGTAGCGTCTTGTGGAAGTTCACCGCCTGCGGCAAACCTACCGAAATATGGCAACCAATTGTTTAGACAATACAATAGCAGTTCCGTTTGAAGTTTCTTTGCACGTAACGACATGAAGCCCTCAACTCAGAATAAAGTATTAGCAAAAGTGGTGTGGAAAAAATGCAGAACATGTCGATATCGGGAAGCACGGGTGGCGTGCGCTGCTAATGCGTCGCGCCTCTCATCGATGCGACTCGGGTTCGAGTCTCGCTGGGCTCAGTGTCGTATGTGAGTAGAGTTGTTTGTTGGTTCTCTCCTGTGCTTCAAGGGTTTTTCTCCGGATTCTCCGGTTTTCCTCCCTCCGGAAAAATCAACTTTCAAATCCTAATTCGATCTCAGGGCCTAGATGAAAATTACGTCATGTAACTCTAGTTACCCTGCTTAAACAAAGTGGATTTGCGCAAAGTAGATTTCGTACGCGTTGAAATGCTTCTATCTTGATTGGCTTATCTGCGGCAATCCAATTGGTTTTTGACTTTTTCATCAAGCAATCAAACCAACGAGAAGAAATTTCCAATCCTTCCTTTATTTTTCTATACATAATAACAGTAAAACTCACTTGACAGGCTCAGTACTACCACTTGGTTGCTTGTCTTCACCTTGCGCTTTATCTGATTTATTCTTGGTGCCAGCGCCAGCGCCAGCGCTGGATTGAGCGTTGTCAGTAATGCGCACCATGCTACCAATATCCAGTGTCCATAAAGACTTCTGTAATCCATGTTTACCAAGGCCTTGCTCAGACACGGCCATGAAATCAGATAACGGTTGAGCAATGTGGATGTAGTTGCCGTGGCACACCAGAATAATAACGAGATTGACCAATAATCGTTTGCAATGCTCATATACCAACGCCTTGCCATGGTCTAATCCTGTATATAGCACGAGAGGGATGGATTTCAGAGGTGCGCACTAAAAGTCTTAAACTTGACCACGATAACATACTAAGTTGGCTTTCATTTATTAGGGCATGGGATGGGTATCGCCAAATTTATGTTGGTGGCCGTGAGTTACGCCATTTTGGCTTTAGTGGGAATGTATAACTATTGGTGCCCGTTTTTGAAGACTCGCTTGTATACTGAGTGCATCGGAGATCGTGAGCATATTTTTATAAAATAGAGTGAAGTGCCTGTCATATGCTTCTTCGCTACTCACCCAGGAAGATAACATGCAACATGAGGGGAAGATGTCGCTCCCATTCCACTTGTGGTTGGTCGAGGACCAGTTCCGTTAGCACCATTAGCGCAAAGTTACACCTTAAAAGAATCAATAGGACAAATCTATTTAGTCTACTTGTACGTGAAGCTTATCCTAAAGCAATAATCGCGATTGCCCATGTGCTATTCAGCAATCACCATGGTTCCTTTACAATAGGCCATTTGCATGATGGCATAATTTACTACCAAGACCAGAATCCTTTGAGTGGCTTATATTGTTAGGAAACTCTTTACCAATTGTCTCTTCATTCTCAGGAGAGTAGAAGAATCTGAATGAAAAAGCATTTTGACAAAGCATTGTGGTTGTGGCAGCAAAACGACGCCATCATACAAATGGCCTATTACCTGTACAAAGAGGCAGCAGTGGAAGCAAATGGCAAGATATCATCTAGTGGAGCAAAGTATTTCTGTCTGTCTGGTACAGGTAGTGGGATTGGTGCACCAAGTCTATAGGCTCTCCTGGCCCACTCTAGAGGCCAGTACACCTCCTGATCCTTCTCGTCAACAATTGTTTCATCTTCCACATCTTCTGGTTGGGCCAGAGGAGCCATGTCACCCTGTTCATTGGTGGAAGCTGTTGAAAACAGTTAACAAAGGGATAGAAGCTCAGTTGGAAATTCATCTCTTCAGTTCGTCGTCTATCTAGACCAGTTTTCGTAGGGCCATGAAAAGCTCGCGGCACGATTGGTGCCTTAAGCATGTCTTTCCACGACCGTGATGTTTTCCAGAAGTGCGTGGCCGTGCCTTGACCTTGTCAGGATGGTGTTCGTACCGCAAGCTTTTTACAGTCATACGAAATCTATTCTAAAGTCACATCAATAATGACAACAAAAAATAGCAGCAACAAAAACAAAATCAATAACAAAATAAAAACAACAGCAGCGAAATCAAAACCAATAACTCATAGGACACACATACGTACACAAACATACAACAATAACATCACACAACAACAAATAACAACAACAGCAGCAGCAGCAGCAGCAAGAAAATTCATTTGTAATATTTTTTCCCAAAAAAGGATATTGAAAAATAAAGGAATTCAACAAATTATTTCTTAGTTTACATGCTACCCAAAAATAACCACAAATCTAATAGTGAGGGAGCAGATATAATTTTATTTGTGAATAATTTCTAGTAACATCGTCCTCTCCCAACCTTGTTCGAGACTGCTCATCCTTGGTAAACTCTCCACCTTTTCTTTCTTTTCATCTTTGGATTCTCGCTTTCCTATTTCTTCTAGTGGTTTAGATTTGTCATTAACTGGAATACTCGTCTCGGTTGGATCGCATACGGAATCTCTACTCGATGAAGTTTTATTAACTACACGGAAGTAGGGTGGTCCGTCACTGCGTTCAAACTGTGACGCTACCGTTTCTGTCAACTGAATCACAGTATCTTAAAAGTCAGTGTTATTACTAAAGATGGTGTAAGAAAACATGGGTGTGTATACACATGAGTACAGTGCCCAAGCAGGATTCTTGTTGGGCATCAATGTGAACACACCCTTTTTAACTCGTATCAGCAACAGAAGCAGGGTATAGCAACCGTGCCCGAGCACAAGATCCAGACATTTTACTTTGGTACTAAAGGGAGAAATGATATCTTGGGTACTTCCTAGTGAACCATCTGAACAGTGAACCATGAACTAACACTCAAGTACCAAGTGTGAACTCACAGTTTTTTCAGTGACTGAATTTATGCAAGAAGCGTTCGAACACAAAAACAGGGATCTTCCTTATATTGCGATTCTCAATATTCTACGAACCCAGTAGTTGCGAGCAGCCAGATGGAATTTGGTTTTTCACTGACGCCGGTCAAAAATATATAAGCTACTGACTGATTATTTTTGATTGACGGCAGCGAAATACCAATTTCACAACAAGCCGTTGAAATGTCTAAGTTCGCAGAATATTGAGAATCGCATTCAACATAACACAATAATGGAACGATCTCCGGTTGGTTTGGATAATTAAGATCCACCCACCTTAAGTTCTTCCATCAGTTCCTCTACAGTTCGCTCGGTCTTAGCTCTAGCAATGTAAACGGCTAACTTCTTGGCCTTGAAAGGAAGATAACAATAAGGAATTATCATTGCAAATACCAGTATGATTAATAACAGATAAGGCCAGTAAGAATCTACTGCGTCCGGTTTACGAACTTAATCTACGCATCTTTTTGCCCATTTACTACGAAAAGTCTCGCACTGCAGACTACAGGAATCAACGGAAAAGACTCGCTTTGCGCATTACTGAAGGAAACAGACATTAAGGATTCGCTTTGAGCGCGCGCCATTACGCAGACTGCAATTTCTCCTTACATATACTACTTTTCTCGCTTACATTAACCTGCGTAGCAGCCCTGTGTTGGGATATCTGAGGTTTTGGGAAAGAGGGGGAACTTCAGGTATCCCAACATAGGTCTACTACGTAGCCTAAGCTTACATGTACTAGTACTTCAGAATGTCCCACTACACCAGCCAGGGTGATCAGGTAACTCAAGATCTCGTGCACATTGTTAATCCATCGACTGCAGAGACTTGCCCAAGCAGCTTCGATTTCCTTACTGAACTGATCATCATACTGTAGTGGAAAGAAAACATGAGGTATGATATAATCTACTTCACCTGTAACCTGTATAACTTATAGCATCTTATCAAGCTCTAGACTAGCCCTAGAGGCGAAAAATGTACTAAGCATTGCGCCCCCTTAATGCGACGTTAGTATTTTACACTGGTACCCAAGTGCTCGACCTTACCTTTTTCATCAGTGGCCCTTGGGCTATTGGCGCTGAGAAGTTACTAGCTGAGAGATAACCCATTGGCTGTTGGTTCACAGGTTTTACTAGCCGGAAGGCAATTCAATTTTTGCTAGTCATGGACTAGTGGACTACCGTTAAGGTCGAGCGCTTGGTACTGTGAGAGCAAAGGTAGCGGAAGAGGGATTTGTCATACGACTTCCATATATGGATGTACGTATAGACGGCTCTGATGTACACATATAAGGCTTTCATGTACAGATAATGCTGAGAAAATCTTAGAAAATTTTCAAAGATCCTAAATCATTTTCAATTAGAAATGAAAAAGACTTTTGAGAAATATCGTGAAGATTCGATCCCAGCACCATATGCATTGCCTAACCCTATTATTTACCCTAAACCTAGCCATTAAGCCATGCTCGACCAATCAGAATGCTCAACACGGCAGCGTCAATTTGTTGTTAAGAAGAGACAGGTCTGCACGGATCGTTTAGTATTTTACACTGGGTACCGTGAGAGCAAGCAGAGCACCACCGTGTCAAATTAAATACATGTGCCATTTTAAAAAGTCTACCTAAAGGTATTCATCACGAACTCCCAGCATACCTTGATAGTGATGTAGAACAAGTTGTTTAGTACCAGCTGTGTAGCCTCAAGTGAGCCCCACCCTTCGTCGTTCAGTTCTATCAGCTCTATGATCTCTTGCTCGTCTTCCTGGTCAAATTCTACCTTCACAATTGGTACGTTTGGTGGATTGGCCAGATCAACCAACTCGATGTTAGCTAACCAGGGCAACATGTATTGCAGGATACACCGCTGACCAGCTAATGAGCTACTCTGAAACCGAGAGGTCATTTCTAGAATAGAAAGAGAGAACAAAAACAAAGTTCGAAACGCGACATTGATCGCCGGAAATATATCTAAAGCTGGGGTAAAGATGAATTCATTTCAAGTGGTTTGTAACTGGAGTTATTTTATCAAATAGATAAAACTACATTTTTATAATATGTATGCGTATATAATTAAAATTATCACATGACCCGTACTGACCGCTGTGCACACTCCCACGAAATCACGTGGGCGGGCACACACGGATATTTTGAGGTGATCCAGAAAAAAAACGGTATCCGGTCGCGATACGGTAAGAACTCAAAATTGGTTGGGCCAATCACATCGTGTAAGATCACTGCTGGTCCAATCAGAATGCTGGGCACAGTAATATCAATTGGTGGTTAAGGTGAGACAGGCCTGCAAGATGTTTTAAACTTAGAGATTTACCTTCAAACATGTAGACTGTAATCTCTG
Source organism: Stichodactyla mertensii (assembly GCA_011800005.2). Lineage (NCBI taxonomy): Eukaryota > Metazoa > Cnidaria > Anthozoa > Actiniaria > Stichodactylidae > Stichodactyla > Stichodactyla mertensii. Next base: position 11,788 of record JAAAQI020167892.1, on the reverse strand, counting down.
GATGTGCCTTAGCTAAAGCCTCGGAGAGTTCCCTTTGAGACTGAGAGTAGCTACAGTGCGCAGCGCACGAGATGGATGGAGGAGTGTACTTGAAGAACCGCCTTGAATAAAGAAATTAAGACATTACACAACAATCAACTTAGAAGAATTAACGGATTTTAAAAGGGGGAGCCTGGAGGGGAATCTTTTATTTACCTTTCTAATATTTGGAGTAACTGAGAAGCTTTTTCTCTGATATCAATACAAGCATCTGCTGTTTTGAACAACACTACGTTCAGCATTGGAATCATTTCACAAGGATAGTCGTTCCTGGAAGAAAAGCAAAAATCTTATAAGGCTCGACAATCTTTCTGATTTTGTTGTGCTCATTAGATAACTTACACACCTAGCAACAACTTCAGATACGGCCTGTGCCCTCCTTAAACCCGACTTTCTTCACTGTGGAATAGTCTGTTCTGAGAAAGCGGTAAAACCTTCAACGGAACGGTTCGAATAGCGCAACTTAAAAACCTGTTATCGGCTATCCAAACAGTGTTTGACTACTAAGGGGAAAATGCATGTCAAGGGAAAAGCGCAACTGGTAGCGAGACTCAAAAGGCTTGTGCTCTAGACCATTCAAAACCAACACATGTCATCCAAACACAGTGTTTGAATTCTCCATAAAATACTTTCGGCTTCTTTTTACTTTGTCAGATTACCTTTTAGTAAAAACAGTAGCCATAGCTCTGAAGCATCCACTAGCCACCAGTTTAGTACTAGTGTGGCACTTATCTATGACCCAGTTTAACAGGGCTGGTGTGGTGCTGTTGTTCTCTAGTAAACGAACCAAGGTATCACGACCAAGAAGATGAATCTGAAAACCATCAGATCAAACAAATTACAAAAGATAGTAAACGAGACAGCTATAATTGGTTGTATCGACACAAAACAAAGATAAACGAGAGAAATAAGCTCAGACCTGGAATGAAACACAGCTTTTCCGGTCCCACGGAAATTTTTATAAGACTTCCAATGACTTGAAGAAAATTTGGGATAAAATTGGAAAAGTGCTAGCGAACCCAATAACATGGATTGCTTTCCATTTATGTTGGAAAAACTGGAAATTCCGGTTGGAAGAACAAATGCTGTGTCATATAGTCCGATTGGAAAGTTCCGGAAACTCTGTCTGCCGATCGAGGTAATCCACTATTTCCGCTCTTTCCGGTTCTTCGGGTAGACGCGTGTACCATTTGTGTTTTTCGTTGGAAGACGCGCGTACCATTTATCGTTTTTTTTTAGCAAATGAATTTCCACCCGGATGAACTGGTTGAAATGGAAAGCACTCCAGTTTATCCCGATTTATCCCTGGAAATTTGAGTTGAGTTAGGTTGCCAGTGAGTTCTTTTCCATTTTTATCCCAAGGAAAAATTTAAGTCTTTCAGCATAATCATTCAATCACCTTTTCTTTGGGTGAGTTTAGCACAGTCTGGAGCCAACTGTAGAGGTAACCTCTCAGAGACAGACCATTGGAATCAAACATAGGCCCACATTGAACGATCGCACACATGGCCTGAAACACAATGTAGACGTCATTGTCGGGGTGCTCACGTAAAACGTGGTAGTAGCCTGCATTGCTGACTCAAAAGAATGGGGGAATGGGACTGAAGCCAGTGAGGTGAACTAACATGGTAGGAGTCAGTGCATGTGTGCAAGTATCTAAATATCAATCACGGTATCGTCCGTATTAGCGCAAGAATATATCTACTGCAGCAATTATCAGTTATTTTATTTACTCGCTTTCCAATCTAGGTTTCCCGGTCCAGATTCTCAGACTTATGGCAGTCATGATTGTTGGGTTCCAAAGAGATTATGCATATGCTTTATGGTATCCGAGTGCAGACATCATAGTCGTACTGTGATTGGACGATTCACATGAAAACAAAGAGAAGGCATTACAGTTTGTACTTACATGCAAGGTTGCCAATTCCAAGTCGTTGCTTTGTGCACTTGGGATAAGTAGAGTTCTGTTATGACCAGAAATGACAAGAAAAAGTATTTATATATATTATTTATATATTTTCTTGCACGAGAGAAAATTAGAACAATACACAAAACACAAAAAATTCAGTTGATTAGTTAGAGCAGAAAAGGAATGAAATTTCGAAAATGAAAATAAAAAAAATTCCCATTCATTCCCCTTACTTGTCTACTCCAGGAGCTTTGACACCAAAATGCGCACACCAACTGCTGAACATGAAGAACAGATTACGACGAAGATCCACTGGAAGTAATCGATCTTGATAAGATTCTGGCGAAACAAAAGTATAAGTTAGACAAGAGATGGTTTAAAGCTTGTAACTTAGGAAGAAACACAAACAAAAGCCGATATTCCGCCGACCGCAATTCCCTCATCTGTGATTCACCATTGCTTTTTTCCTCCGCCATCTTGACTTTCGTCGAGAATTAAGCGATCAAGCGACTGATCGCAAATACTTGGATCATTTTCATTCAGTTTTGGAGAGCTTTCCGACTTTGAACGATAAGCCAGCGGATTTGCCGCCAGCTGATTAGCCAACGAAAAACAAGACGGCGAACACACTGACGAATCGCTTGTTCCCATGATGCTTCCATGAAAAAAAAAGTGCACTGAGTGGAGTCCTACTTACTGAGTACAGAAGTTATCATCTTGTAAATAAAATTACAGAAATGGAGTCTTAAATGCATGATTGCTGGCCAGTCCTTGTCTGGTTCTCCCTCCAAGTAAAGTCTGAACAAAAACAAGTAATCATCAAAAAACGTTTTTAATAATATTCAACTAACAACTCTAGACGGCTGCTGTCCTGAGGTACGTCAATCATTTGTTCGTCAAAACTTCAATGACTGACAGTAGACAAAATTTCTGAGTGGTCCCGAGCTGTCTGGGTAAAATGATTGTGAAATCAGAGAGCAATAACTTTAAACAAAGGAGTGAGAAAATACAGCATTGACGATACCTGATACCATCGATGTAGTCAAGAAAGAACGACGATAAGCCATCTTCTCCGACTAGTTCACTTGCGCTGAGGTAAGAGAACGAGTTAAGTGTGTCAAAAGTACATGACGTTACAGCAAAATGTCAGTTCAGGAAAACCATTTTATCTCGAAATAAAAAAGGATTAACGACGACGCTATCCTATTCAGTCGTTCTTGTTCAGTTGTAATAAGTAATTTCATTTACTTTATCCCCCATTCTTATTTTAATTTCTTCTCTCTCTCTTTTGCTTTTGAATCATTCTTTGCCGAGACCTCGAAAGATTTAGTTAGATAACTAGTCATATTTAGACTAAATGCCTCACTTCCATATATCATTTCATTTTGGAACTGATATATCTATATGTCTATATATCTTCTATCGCCACTGGTACGTAAAAACTTATTTATATTTATTGGAATCTTTAGTGTCGTCCGTACAAAGAATGCTGGAATGACATTTGATGTTTTGTTTTTAAAGATACAGTTTATAGATTTACCTGTCAGCAAAGCAGCCATAATGTGCGTTCAGTTCAAATACCTTGGTTAAATGAGATCTCAGAGAATCTCTCTTTCTTCGCTTACGAACAGACTGAAAGAAGTCACGGTAATTCAGTATTGTCCCAAATCACGTGAGAGTAGATACAATGAATAAATCTAACAGAGGCGGAGCCTTACCTCAGCACGCCTATCTAGCGCTTCCCTGCAGAGTATGTGAATTTCTTCTATAAAGTCCCTGTAACGAGCAGAATGCTTGTAAATATCATGATATAACAACTAAGACAAAACGAGCGCTCTCAGTAGCTCAAAGCCATATTTCTGCGATTTAAAAGGAATGAGAGAAGAGACCCCAAAACCGACTCTACTAAAATGTAAGATTTAAAATTTTATTATCACCAATATACGCGGCCAAACAAAAAACTGCCCTCTTGGAAACACGCGCTCAGCAGGCCGCAAATGACTCAAACGGGCTGCAAATGCATTATCAGCCCAACTGCTGATTGGCCTTGTTTATTGATAATAATGATAATAGAATGACTTTTGTCGGGAATATTGTTTATGTGCGCCCTTGCAGTATCATTTGCGGCCCGACCGCAGCGAGGGACGCAAATGATACTACGCGGGCACAAATAAACAGTATTCCCGACAAAAGTCTTTTTATTGTCCTACTTGCTTGAAGGTTTTTCGTTGTTGTGAAACAACGTGGGTCATTAAGTACTACAGAGCTAGGTTCCAGTCTAATGTGAATGCCCAAAGATCGAATAGGAATTTAGAACTAGAAATAATGGAAAGTTATAGTACTTGGAAAGGAGGTTATTCCGGGCCAAAGACCCTTGGAAATAAATTCGGAAAAATTAATTTCCGACCTCGCTGGGATTCGAACCCACGACCTTCGGATTTATACTACCGATGCTCTACCAGCTGAGCTTGATATTTCAGTTGCGGAGGGAGTGAAACTGGAGAACTCGGAGAAAAACCCTAGAAGCACAGGAAGAACCAACAAACAATTCTACTCACATGAGATAGCAGGTCCATTGAACCTGCGACCCCAGCGATGAGAACCAGCGCATAAACAGAGTACCTCTCCCCCATGCATCTGAGGGCGAACTAATCCTGCACCACAAAATTAAAAGGCTCTCTCTCTCACGGCAACATGTAACGCCTCTCAAGCAATTAGCAGTTATTCATCATGCGATAGAATGCAAGTTCGGCGAATTTTCGGAGGAAACGCAGAAAGTGCGTAGCACAGGCGCATTTAGGTTTGCATCAAAATAGAGCAGTTTATGTCGACTCGCTTGTCACCAACGTTTCTGTGTAGCATACCCCAATGGAGCATCTGTTTTGCACAGCGAGCATAAAGCTTGCTTATGCCGCTTAATTATACCTGTAAGACGATGGACCTGTCCTACCAAGACCAACGATTATAGCATCTCTTATTTTTGAACAGTCGCTTTTTAGTAGAGGAACAGCGAACCTAAATAAACTGTCTACCATGTGAGGTGATGGTGGCTGGTAAAAATAAAAATTATTATCAATGCGATTGATAAACAATATAAATAAACTCGCGTCTTTAACGTGCATCAAGAGACCTTTATGACTCGCAATGTACAGCTGTACTGTGATAGGAATATTATTTGACTTTCCACGCACTTTTCTTCAGATTAAGATTATAAACACAGCTTTACTGGCTTAATACGACATTCTAAAGCCCGCTGCAGTACTATCAAGGTTTCCGTGGACTGTTCACTGAAAATCTGAACGTTTTGATCCAGGGATATAACTTTGTATTCAATGTCGGTCTGTCATAACCGCAGTCTTTTAATTTGTTTTACAGGAAATCTAGGGTTTAGGCCCCGTTTTCATGTATATGTCGTAATGGTCTATAGACCTCTTTAGCTTCGTATGCAAATCGCCCATTTTAGGCCACGTGACATTCTCTTGGGAATTGTTCTTTTATGATGAACGTCATGTTAAAATACTAAGATACGAAAGAATCAGCTCCCAAGAGTGGCATCACCTGGTCTGAAATGGGTAAACAAACAACGAAGCTTAAGAGGTCTATTAACAGGATAAGACTGGTCAAATACAGCGTATTTTGTAGCCAAAGTCATAGCCATACCGTAATCGTACCTTTTTTTACCGTAAGCATAACTATACATGGTAATTCGTATAAAACAATGGAAATCCAACTAACTGCCGTGACAAAGGTTACCGTATACGTGGCATAGGTCAGTAAAGTACGGTACTTACTCTAGAATCCCCTTTGGTTTCAGAGCCTTCAGAAGACGCACTAAAAATAAGACGTGATCAGAAAACTTTCTGTTAGTGAATGCGCCATTTCTGTCATTTCATCCGCTACTGCGCATTGATTTCTAGCCCGTTTACACGGGCGATTTCTTCTGCGATTCCGAGCTGTGATTCACCTGTAAACATGGCGATTTGAGTGCGAATCACCGTAAAATCGCATTAAATCCAAGCATGTTCGAAACAACGGCGTTTCATCAGAGACGTGAATTTAGAAAATCGCCTACAATCGCCGGTAGTTTAAACGCATGATTTTGAATCGTAGCGAAAATCGCAGTGCTTATCGCAGAAAAAGTCGCCTGGTAAACGGAACTTTACCTTCCATCTTGTTCAGGAGATTCGCTTCTCGATGGCGGTGATTTAGGATGCGTGCAGCAAGCAAAAACCAAATAGTTTCGCCACAGGCAAATGTCCCCCACGTTGGAAATCTTTTTAGGCCCACGGCTGTACATGGATGAAAGACTGGATATAGAGTCCATGCCCGAGGCACTACAAACAATGGACAATTGAACTTTTCAGCACGTAAACATGAGTAGAGATTGATGGTGTGATTACCCTTTTATAAAATGCTATTTTCCCCTAGAATATGTTCTCGATGTACGAACGCTTTCACGCAACGCGTCTTGGATACCATCCATCAAATTAACAACCAACGGTCTGTATTAGCAGAGTTAATAACTCTGGTGTTAGTAATTTTTTTAATTGAAGAAAGCAAAAAATATATACGTCGGTTTTGAAATTGTCGAGGCCGCAAAAGTAAGAAAGGCGGTCTAAGATACCAAGAATTTTTCTTCCTTTTTTAATACATGTATGCCATCCCGTATCCAGAGCCTTTACCCAAGGACTGTGCACTGTATTCATCGGCTATAGTGAAAAGAAAGGACTGTTAGCTGCAAAAAGCCTACTGAGTTGTACTGACCTCGAATCAAAGACTGAGTAAACGTTGACTAATCTATTGAATACTGCCGGCCAACTAAACTGCAGGGCGGAGGGACATGATTCTGGTAGATAATTCTTTTCCAGTAAACCAGCCAGAAGGTTCAGCCAGAAATCACTACACAGAGAAAGCATTTGTTCACTCGTTTCACGATCAGCACATGCGGATAAACGATCATTGACGATGACGATGTCGATGTTGCCAAGCTGACCAGACAAGAGCTGAAATAAAAGTTCAATATATTATTAAGTATATTTGTTTGTCTATTGTACATTTTGCAAAAGTATGCAGATTTAAAGAGTATCTGTATGCATGGGAAAGCAATGACAATCGCCAAAATTCACAGAAAATTGAATACTTCTTTCATTCAAGAGCGAAAGTTGGTTCAACTCCCATCAAAACTCTTACGTACCTTTTCACTTTGTGAAACAGCATTTAACACTTTGTCCAGAACAGTTGGGAAAATATGTTCAATGACATCCATCGTAATCTTTTCTTTTCGGTCCTACGATTAAAAAGGAAAGGTTTGTGGCACTTGAACATTATGACCAAATGTGGGTGTGTGGGTGTGGCCTAGCGGGCTCAGTTTATGTGTCTGCCTTGATTGCAAAGATGAATCACCTACCTTATTTTCGGGGTCCAGTAGTGGAAACATCGTCTTGACTTCCTTTAGGACCATCAGCGCCATCCTGCGAATGGAGGGCCTAGAGCTACATAGCATAACAAGAGCAAACCCTTCTACACTGTGCAGCACACTTATGCTGTCCACTTCCTTGTCGCTGGGTAGATTGTGAGTAGACAGTTCAACTGTCACCTCATCACCATTCTAAAACACAAACAATAGGGAATGAACAGATAGAAATGCAAGTACCCGGACAGCTCTAAGTCTGTAAATGAGGATAATCCAATCTAATGCCTCAAACTTTTGAGCCAACAAGTCCCAACTCTTTTTTTATTTCGCAGTCATTGAAGCATTGCCCAACAATGGACTCACTATCCATGGAAATGTCACACAAACAAGCGTACTGACTAACATTTTTGGGACTTGTTGGGTAGGTTTGAAAACAAAACACCAACACTGAACCAACAACTGCCAACAATGTTGGATGTTGTTGAGCTTGTTTGCATGGGCCTTGATAGATAAGCATAGGTATAAATGCCTGGACTAAGCCATAATCTTCGCTATGGTGCAAGGTTTTTCCACAGATAATACCTTGAGAACTGAGTCAGATGAACTAACAGCTGTTTTCCACACTGCAAGAAGCTGTAATAACATCCTCAGTCCATTGTCCAGCAGGGAGAGAAAGTTGTCTTGAACTTCTTTGAGTATGAAGTTGACAAAGCCTACACAAACAAAAACAGTGTTTATGCTTTTGTCTGAGGGCTATTGGGGATGGGATTGTGGAGTGTGGGGAGTGGGAGGTGGAAAGGAAGAGTACACTAATTGCCACAAATGCACAGTATTAAAAAATGACTGGTTTATCTGCCATACCAAGAATAGCTTCTTCTCTCCAGTCAGGAAAGTCCATCACAAGAGATTGCAGAGAAGAGAAGGCCAGCCTAAACAAACACAAAATTGTAAAAACACTAAGTCTTGACCAAATCCACATTTGGCACATTTGTTTTTCCACTTGGAACATGTGTCACTCCCTTGGTCTCTTTGTTTCTCTGTAGTGCTTAATTGAGAAGATGTGATAATATGGATGAGCGTCAAACAAAGAATCATATTTTCTAGGGATTGTCACATGGTCTGAAATGGGAAAACATTACACCCAAGTTGATTTGGTCTATTTAATAACAGTTTTCTGACTGTAATCATTGTGCATGCATATCAGGAATCTTTTTAATTAAAAACGTACCCTCTCAGCTCTTCATCCATGTGTACAGTCAGTCTAGAGAGAAAGTCCACTAACTCTGCCTTGGTCATACCTTCAGGGATACATCTGAAAAGTAGAAAGAAAAAAAAAATCAAACATCCCTCCCTAAAAATGATCATTCCCTCTTATGGAGGATTTTCATAAGACTGAGCTTTTGCATTATCAGTTCTGAAAAAAACACATACCTAGGAATAACAGCAATGCAAGTTCTGAACAAGTCAATTTTTGGTTTACGCTCACCACTGCAAATAATACAGTACCATTTTTAGTACAAGTATATCAATTTGGAAAAAATAATATAATTTTAGATGTTGAATGGGAAAGAAACTGTTCCATGGTGGGACAAGACAAGAATGGATGAACATGGTTTAAACCACATACAATTATTTATTAAATGAAACAAATATTAAGTGATTCTTGAGGAATATTTGTGAACAGCTAGAAGATAAATGATGAATAACTTACGTGATCATATCATCTGCTTCCTTGTGTGAACAGTGTGGGTTGGTCATAATCATAGGTTTACCAACCTGAGTATCAAGACCCCTAAGGATACTATCCACAGCCTTTCTAACACTAGGACAACATGAGGAGGTTAATATCCCTGGCCTAACTGCTTCAGCAACCCAATAGAAATAACTTCTATAAATTAGCTTAATAAGATTCCATATATTTTCAGGTGTTTTTAATAAAATTATAAGTTTCATCAATATTCTTTTTGCTTGAAGTCACTTCTGCAAGCAATATAGGGTGATTGCTTGGGGGAATAAGACATTAGCATAAACAGGAAAATGATTTTGTGTCCAACAAGGCTGCTCATGATCTACTATTACCTGTGATAGTAGTTTGCTAAGCCTATAACATTAGCAGCCTTTTCTGTAAGGGTTATTGGTAGAGCCATTTTCTTGGCCCTGATTGTATTACCAGATGGCAAGGTGCTAATGGTGCTGGGCATTGGTGGAGCTTCTCCTCCCTGTAGAACACAGTCAAACAAAGAAACAGATCAACATAATCTTCACAACACATTACATATTCCTATTTTAACATAGTGAAATTGGGAAGCAAAAAGAAGTAGAAAAAGTGTTGATGAATCTTACCTTTCTCTGTAAATTGTCTGCTATAACAAAAAAGGCTCTCAAACCTATGTTCATCCTCTGTAAACATAAAAAGTTTTACAAAAACAGTAGTAGGTAAACCTTGCAAGAATTATTCTTACCAAGCAATTAAGAATTGTAGCAGTGGCTATTGTGAACTGCATGCACCGTATGGTAATGGTTGGTAAGGTGACGGTAAATGGTTGGTAAAATGTTGATAAGTGGCTGGTAAGTGGCTGGTAAGTGGCTGGTAAGTGGCTGGTAAGTGGCTGGTAAGTGGCTGGTAAGTGGTTGGTAGAAGTGTTGATAAGTGGTTGGTAACAATGTCGGTAAGATAATGGTAATGTGTTGGTAAGAAAACAGTAACATGTTGGTTGGTAAAGTGTCAGCAAGTGGTTGCTGAGGTGTTGTTAAGTGGTTGACTGACACCTTGCCAACCACTTACCATACGGTGCGTGTAGTTCACAATAGCCGTAGCAGTACTTACTTCCGGGCTGATTTGTCTTGATGTCCTTCCAACACCCAGTAGGTCAAAAATGATATCATTCATGGCAAAATCAAGTTTTTCCTGGCAAGAAAAAAAAAAAAAAAAAAAAAAAAAAAAAAAAAACCAGAAAATATTTAGTCTCAGAAAGGTTTACAGATTTAGGATATGCAAGTCTTAAAGGTGCCAAGTGCAAAAAAAATATTCTTGCCACCTCACACACCTAGGAAAGTATCCTAAAAAGTATTCAAAACTGTAATGGATCTCTTTACCTGTGCTATAAATTGTATGATTTTCACAAAAATGTACAATGGCACATCTTTAGGAGAAGGAACAACAGCCTTTGAACCCCTAGGGAATAAGGTGTCTATGATGCTTCTGAGTCGGCTGTGGGAAAAAAATTAAAAGAGAATCAAAATCATAACCTATTATTGCTGTCAGCATTTTATAAATGTTGTAGCTATATAATATAAATGCTTTTTTCTTTAATCTATATAGTTGCAACAAATGAATGAATGAAGGGAGGGATGGATGGATGAGGGGATGGAATCAAGGGATGAAGTCAGGGATCTATGGGTGGATAGATGAATGGATGGATGAAGGTAGGGATGGATAGATTGATGGGTGGATAAAGGGATGGAGGAAAGAAAGGATGGATGGATGAATGGATGAAGGAATGAAGGGAAGGAATGAAGGGAAGGAAGGATGGATGAATGGAATGAATTGATGGTGGATAGAGTCAGGGACGGATGGATGGATGGATGGATGGAGGGTCTGAGGGAAGGATGGATAGAAGCAGGGAGTGGTGATTAAATGGAAAAGCAATGAATCTTTACCTTACAGTGGTAGTGTTACTCTCACATTTTATCCTAACGACATAAACCCTACCAGTGACAAAAAAAAAGGACTTATTAACAGAAGACCACCAATGGATTTATTGACATTCAAATTGAAATTTAAAAGCAAGATTTATTCCATATAAGCTACAAGTTATATTCTTTAATTCTATAACAAACATTATCTTCTTAGTGAGAAAATCATCATCTAAAAAGACATTACTTTCAACTTACCACACAAGCCTGTATAAACACTCCAGAGCAATCCTTTGATTTTTTACATCTCTTTGCTAAGAAATACAAATTCAACAAGAGAGTATGTAAGGATTAAAATAACAAAAGATTGAGAGCAGATATTATTTTGCAACCAACCACCATGAATTTTCCATTATTCATATAATTTTGATTACTCACCCTTACACTTGTGAGACAAAGTGATAAGAAGTTTGGCCAGTTACTGAGGAAGAAGGACTTCTGACTAACACACAGCAGAACCGTAACAAGTGGATAAACAGACTGAAACAAGAAAGATGAAATATATGATCAATATTAAACAAAATGAAGTCTACCAATGCAAACTTTCAAAAATGTCTAAAATACAATGTATAGCTGGCTTAGGATACCTGAAGGTTGGATGTTGAGTGTGTGTTCCGATAAAAACCCACTGCTTTTTATAATCAATTAAGTCTAATTAACCCTTTGACTCCTGGGCACTTTTAAGCTTTTTTATCGATTTTTTGGCCTTAGTCGAATCCCAAGCTCTGGCC
>JAAAQI020167781.1:0-17955 GCA_011800005.2 Stichodactyla mertensii | reverse complement strand
GGGGCACTCCAGGATAAAAGTATCAGGCATGCTCATCGGAAATTTTCAAAAATATACCCCTAAAAGATACTGGAAGTCTTTTAAAAAGGGTGTGGCTTGGCGATTTTTAACCCCTAAGAGATACCATTAAGAAAGAAAGAGAGAGAGAGAGAGAGAAGAGAAGAGAAGAAAATAAATAAAAAAATAAACAAAATGGTTGGGATGCAAATGCAGCCTTATACTGCTGTGTTTTCGAGATCATATACCCCACTGTGAAAAGCGATGAGCTTTCCCATTTTTGATACCCTAAAAGATACCAGGGAATTCTGAAATTCTAAAGTTCAATTTTAACACCCTAACAGATAACAAATTGCTGATTTTTAACCCTAAGAGAGATACAATGAGTATACCTGATACTTTTACCCTGGAGTCTACCCTGGAGTCTCCCCTGCCCCCACCCCCACCTCCCCCCTCCGGGCAAGAGAGGGAACTATGCAGGGATCAGCAATATTCCCCTGGGGTGAGGGCATTTTCCCATTTACGCAGATGTCAAATTCCAAGTCCCCAGTTGTGTGGATTGTGGGAGGGGGTTTACATTGACGCTGGTGCATTATAAAATAATAAAGCTAATTAATTACTAGCTTCATCAATGTAATGTATAATATCTTTTTCTTGACATTTTTAACATACCGTTTTCTGGAAGGAATCCCAAATTCAGGAAAACATTATCAGGAAGACCAAGTGTTTTAATATTGAACAAAGTAGATCTAATAAATGGCATAAACCAGAAAGTATGTGATTAGACTTTATAATGCACTTGGGCATAATGTTTTTCCAATACAGACCTCTTGGGAATAAGATTCTTTGTTTGGGGTTTATCCATGTTAATGTATCTTCTCAAATGTCACCATTAAAGAAAGAAAAAAGCTCCAAGAGAATGACATGTGACCTGCAATGGGAAAACAAGGAATAAGGTCTATTAGTGCTGTCATCACCATCAGTAGAGCTGTAGTATTTGAATGGGTGTGTAAGTCACAGTATTGTATGCAGCAACATCACTACACAAAATTGAAGATACCATTAAGCAGAATACAGCACTACTAGTTGTCACAGTTACATGTAAACCATGACTTCTTTGTCCTGGATGAGTTTTAGTGCAGATAGAAAAAGATGGTTACAAAACAAGAATATCAGTTGTTTTGATCATCAACCATCATTTTCATCTGCATAATCCATCATCATGCATGTCATTCATCATCATCACCACTATCATCACCATCATCACCATCATCATCACCATCATCATCACCATCATCATCATCATCATCATCACTACTTTTTGGGTATATAATTTTTTGTCCCTTTATAGCCATTATGTCATGTTTAAATAATGCAGGTCACTCTGATTTTCCTGGTTGGTTTTTGTCATATTCTTTGTAACAGTTTCTTATCTGTCAACTTTGAAGGAGATTTTAAGAAAATTTGAATCAAAGGGAATTAGAGCTGTTTTTGTAGACAGTAAGGCTCAGTACAGCCACACAATCAAAAAGGTGAGCATTGTTTATCAATAAGTACAGACAGCGCTCTTGTAGGATCAGGGTTACTAGCATGGAGGGTTTGTCATTTTCACAAGGTTGTACCTGCAGTATTGGATGCAATAAAAGATGCTGAATATGAAGGATCATATATAAGAAAGGTTAGCAAAAAAATTGAGTTTTTTTTATGTGAGAGGAAGGAAGTAAAATAGACCTTTTTCGAATTCACTGAATACTGCTGTGTTTCCTGATTACAGACTCATTGCTACAGGGTTAGCCCCATTTCAGTGTCAGAATATTCATAAATAACAAAGATAGATTGAAGAATGCACAACTTTAACAATACAAACACTTTGAAATTCCTTGGACCTTCACTAAAATGTGTGAATATTCTACAAAAAAACAAGGCTAACCAGTTGTATACTATGGAATCCACCATACTGTGGAATCATTGGGAAAATGTGTATGATGGTGCCACCCACAAACATCTGTGACTCTGCGCACAAACACACAGGAATGTGTTTCTAAATACCATCTAAATATTTAACCATTGATGGGAAAAAGTAGCACTTCTCTTTGATATTTTTCATACAAATTTGAAAAATCTATTCCTATCATAGAAGATTTGTCTAGAAGAATGATTTCGTCCACTTTTCTTTATCCTTTCCACCGTTATATTCAATTTTGATTCAATTTTGAACTCATATTTTCTGCTTTCCATGTTTACATCTAGTCTAACTAGTAACACATTCCTACTTTGTGTTTGAGGGTGGAGTCGCAGATGTTTGTGGGCGGCACCATCATACAAATTTTCCCGATGATTCCACAGTATGGTGGATTCAGTAGTAACAGAGAACTCAAAACTGGAGTATTAATGTATCCTGTTTTATATTGGCCTGTATCCATCCCATGTAACCATGGTAACAGGCCAGCTTTAGACCAACCCTCTATCAATCCCTCGAATAATACCTGATTGATAGCTCTTTTAATTATAGTATGAATCATGTAATATGTAATCAATTTGTTTGCCATAGGATCCTGATGCACCCTATACATTAATGGTTTGTGGTCTGCCAAACACTGGGAAGTCTTCTCTCATTAATGCACTGCGTAGGACCCACTTAAGAAAAGGTGTGTCTTGATACTGTATGCTTAATAGACAGATAGCTATTCTCTAGTGCAGGTTGTATCCAGCAAGAGGAAAAGGTGCTGTTATCTCCCCTTTTGCACAGGGCGTTATGAGTGTTTATTTTTGGGGGAAGGGGAGGGATGATTTGTTGCAGTTAGTGGGTTCTGAGTTGTATTGAAGTTCCCAATGGAAAATCCTGACTATTACTGTATGAGACCAAACACAAGAAAGAGTGTTATCTGATATCCAAACACTGAGAAGTGGATTGAAAAAACACTTGACACAGCTAAGTTTTTAACAGACTTCAAAGTGTTTGGATAGAGCAATGAAACACTCTTTCAAGTGTTTGATCTGGCTTCTCAAATCGTGAATAATTCTAGGAGAAAATCAAAGCGAAAGTTGGCCAAACCATAGTTAATAGAGGGAGAAGGTTAGGAAACCTATTGTTATATTTCTTTGTTTACTTTTGATGTTGGGCTGTTCATGACCCTGCACAATTTTTGTAGTACCATCATCAGAAATGGCTAAATGACTGAAAATAAACATTCTCTGTTGGATTATTGTTTGAAATATACTAATATTTATAATATATATTGAAGTATTTTGAACAAGCATCCAAAAGAAACGTTTAGGTTCATTTGTTCAGCTGTAGCCAATGATGGTAAAACAATGGTAAAACAAAAAGTTGTGCAGGGTCACGGTTGAAAAAAGTGAACAAAAACCTACAACAATAGGTTTCCTAACCATCTCCCGCTATTAACTATGGCCAAACTTTATGCTTATTAGGATCACATATCCAAAGCACGATCATGGTAGTGATTTACTTTGTTTTCCTCAATTATTCATGAGTTTGAGAAGCAAGGAAAAATATGTTTCATTGCCAGGTAATAAGAATGGAAGGCTTTGTATGCATGAATGTCACGTGTAAAAACTATCTTTTTTTATAATCTAATGAAGGAAAAGGTACAAGAGTTGGAAAGCTTCCTGGAATGACAACTTCCATTCAGGAAAGAATCCTGGTGAGTTCTAGTATGACCATGAAGGTATTTTACAGTTATATTTTATGATACATTAATTATATATCACTTTTATAGGTTAATGATGAACCAAAAATGTACATGCTAGATACGCCAGGTAGGAAAGATAATGGAATAATGGAATTTGCCAGTGGCATTTCCACAACTCATGGAGTAGCTCTTCACCCACTGCTTTCTAACTGGAATTTAGAAATGCTGATTTTTGCGGAGGGAGGGACACCAATGAACCCAGAGAAAAACCCTTGAAGCACAGAAGAGAACCAACAAACAATTCTACTCACATGTGATAGCGAGTCCAATTGTTTCCATGATTGCATTTTGAATTTATATTTCTTTAAACACATAAATAATAATGTGCGGCTGTTATAGGCGTTGTGGCACCTTATATACCAACAGCGGCAGTAGGAATGAAGTTGGCTTTGATAGGTATGCACAGTTTGTAATTAATTAAACGCTACCAATAGTTTAATATTAATTCCCTCCCCCTATTTTCCTTGGTATTTACCTAGTGGTTTATGATTTCTGATTTTCAGGGTGCTTTAAGGATCATCTTGTTGGTGAAGATTTAATAGCAGATTATATTTTATTTATTTTAAACAAGAATGGAAACTTTGAGTAAGTACAACCTTTTTTGTGTGATTCGAAACTTGCCAACTTTCTTATCTACTTTTTCACCTTGTATAACTTCCACTGTGGATCACATGCTTTGGGGAGATAAAATTGGGGCTTAACCATAAGAACTCTGATTGTAAGGTATGCAGTGATTTAATCTATAACTGATTAGCTTTAGTGATTATATTACGAAGCGCAATTAGTAATTCTATCTCTCTTCAACTCGCCATCAAACGATAAACGCCTAAAACGATCTACCAGAATATTTACGGGAGAAAGGAGGTAAATCTTGTTTTATAGTAAAATATCATGGTGTACGCCTTGCTAGATGAACAATCGGATGCCTGATTTGTAAGTGAGTCGACACTTCGCAAACTTAATGTTGACGGATCTGATGCGGACATTGAGTTGTCGACCGTTCTTGGACGGGAAACAATTCGAAGTAAAAGAATCACCGGACTTGTCGTCAGAGGCACGAGAGAAAATACAGTTATACGACTTCCTGAGACGTACACGAGAGAAACGATCTCTGCAAAGAGAACAACATCGAAATGGCTCTAAAAAGACTAACGTACCTTAAGCAAAGATTCCAGAGGTATGAAAAATATCGTCACGATTATGTCGCATTCATGCATGCAATTGTAGATGCTGGTCATGCCGAAAGGGTGGAAGAAAACACGTCACCCGACAACGATGGTAAAGTATGGTACATTCCGCATCATGGGGTGTACCATCCCAAGAAACCGGAAAAGATCAGAGTCATCTTCTACTGCAGCCAATGTGTAAAGGCGAACCACTGAACAGGCAAATGCGGCAGGGACCCTTCCTTACGAACAGCCTTGTTGGAGTGCTATGCAGATTCAGGCTAGAACCAATCGCCTTTATGTGTGATGTTGAAAAGTTGTTCCAGCAAGTCAAAGTGCGAAACGACTGCAGAGACTACCTAAGAGTCCGGGGCAATGCAGATCTTGAATGCGAGCCAAAGTCCTGGAGAATGACAGTGCATCTCTTTGGAGCTGACGGCTTTCGCGAAGAGTTTGGTGATAAGGCTGCTGACTTCATCAAAGAAGACTTCTATGTAGATGATGGCCTTAAATCGGTTCACGCAGTAGAGGATGCTGTCAGCCTGATAAACCATACTAGGACCCCATACAGCAAAGGAGGTTTTCACTTCCACAAGTTTACCTCAAACGCCACAGAGGTAATTCAAAGCGTCTCTAAACAAGAACGAGCAGACGGTGTAAAGAATCTTGACATGGAAGCAGAAGCCATGCCAATTGAACGAGCCCTTGGAGTGCAGTGGTGCGTTGAGTCGGATACCTTCCAGTTTCGAATAACGTTGAAAGATAGACCCTTCACTAGAAGGGGAATATTGGCCGCCGTGAGCTCGGTCTTCGATCCTCTTGGATTAGTAGCGCCAGTTATTCTTCTCGGTAAAAGAATTCTTCAGTCCTTTTGCGAAGAAGACGGCGACTGGGATGAGAAGTTACCGGACGTCATGAGACCTAAGTGGGAGAAGTGGACAATTGATCTTCACAATCTTTCAACGTTGAAGGTAAACCGATGCTGCAAACCAGAATCCCTTTACCACTATAAAGTCCGCTGAACTGCATCACTTCTCAGATGCTAACGATTGTTAGTGGTCAGTGTTCGTAGCTCAGAGTCATAGTCGACTGCAACAAGGTTCGCTGTCCTCTTGTGATGGCAAAGTCACGTGTAACACCGTTAAAACCTATCACTATACCAAGGTTAGAGCTCTCCCTTCGCACTTGTGTCAGTATGAATCAGCCAACTGCTACAGAAAGAAATGAGTAAGCTTAATCAAACCGACGTGTTCTTGGACCGACAGCAGGATCCCACTTGGTTACATCAGCAACGAAGCCAAAAGATTCCACACACTCGTCAGTAACCGAGTCCAACAGATCAGAGACCACTCAACTCCTGATCAGTGGCACTATGTGGACACAAAAGAAAACCCGGCTGACCACGCCCCTCGAGGACTCAACGCGAAGGAGCTGACTCAATGCCTAAAGTGGTGGATAGGCCCTGATTTACTACAGAGCCCTGCGCTGAACTACACAACGTCTAAAGGAGTTTTGACAGATAACGATCCTGAAGTGAAAGGAGTTCATGCTTTCGCAGCACAAGATGAAGAGCATTCCACGCTTCTATCCCGGCTAGAGTACTTCTCAGATTGGCATCGTGCCAAAAGGGTCATGGGAATGTGCCTTCGCCTACAAGAAAGGTTTAGAAATAAGGACACTGAGCCACCGACAAGAGGGGATCAAGATGACAACACGATCGTAGTCAAAGCAACTCAATTGCAGCAATGAGCACGCACGTGAGTGAATTCAACGTGCTGAACAACTGATCATCATAGAACTTCAAAGGCAAAACTTGAGTGAAGAAATCATTAAGAACGACAAATGCGACTGGGTCGTCTTCAAAAGAAAGGTACACACGCAACCCACATGGGCGGCGTGTGGGAACAACAAATCAGACCCGTACGAAACGTACTGAACGTACTCAGTACTCGAACGTCAAGAGACGCAGCTGGACGACGAGTCACTGAGGACGCTCATGGTTAATGAAGCAGAAGCACTTGTAAACAGCGGCCCGCTGACCACAGAGAGCGCAACCTCCGCAGAAGGTAAAGTATCTTTATCTAACGTCGTTAGTTTTTCAGCTACGAGGCTGGTATCAACGGAAGCCGACGGTGCGCACTTTACCCCCCTCTCTCCATCAGTGCTCCGTTTTAAGGGTATTTAGAGCTAAAGCTACACGGATTAGAGAGAAGTCGAAACAAGTGTGTGAGGTCACTGAGGATCGAACCATGGACCTCTCGCTTAGCAGGCAGCGCACTAACCAACTATGCCACACTTGCTAAAATAAAAACCTTTAACTTGGATAAAAAGCTTCCTTCAGTCTCTGCAACAAAGACCGCAGTGAACCTTGACATTGAGAAACATTCAAGTTGATGGTGTAGTGATCATAAAAGAAGGGGTGCCAAGAAACAAGTGGCTTCTGGCCCGCGTCACAGAAATCTACCTTACCAAGGATGGAAAAGTGCGCAAGATACAACTCGCTACTGCAGATCATTCAGCAGATAACCAAGGAAAGAAAACAAGACCCCTCACTCTCTTGCAGAGACGACCTATCCACAAGCTAGTTTTGATGTACTGGAACAGAAGCAAGACCGGGGAATCCCCATCGAGGAGCTATAAAACGTATCCTTTTACGTGACGTGAGAACAAAGACGAACTTTATGTAAGGACTTGAAGAGTACACCCATTTGTTACTGTCAGCACCTTTGATTTCTATTAATAAATTGTAATTACAATTCAGAGGAACCATGTAAGGTATGCAGTGATTTAATTTATAATTCGCTATAGTGATTTTACTAGAAAGCGCAATTAGTAATTCTATCTCTTTTCAACTCACCATCAAACGATAAACGCGTTAAACTATCTGCCAGATTATTTAGGGGAGAAGGAGGTAAATCTTGTTTTATAGTATTTTTAAATGATTCCTGAGTAGCTACATTATGTCATTTTCTACGGATTAATGTTTTAGTGATATTGTTAGTGGTATTTCTTGGGCTTAGTTACATAGCTGGTACAATGATCTTTTGGAACGCACATGCTTGTTATTTATGTAACAATCTAGGAAGCATATAGATCTTCTTCAACGAATGACCTCAGCCGTTACACTGACTTCTTTACTCTCACTACTTCTGCGTATCTCAATCAGCTGATTCCAATATACAGCTTAACATTTTACAAAATATGAGGGGAGTGTAAGGGCAGGGTATCCATAAACTGAAGAAATAATAGTACACTTATTTGAAAAAAAAGAAAATTGTCGGGACCAAAAGCGAGAGGCAACAAGCCAAGACCACCTAGGAAACACTAGCAGTATGTTGCCCAGTATCGTGCCGGTACCCACTTCTGTGCCAAAAAAATCTAAATTCCTAGTTTTTAGCGATGATCTTTTAATATTTCGAAAAAACGAAGACTACCGAAAGTAAGCTGAACATGCATTCAACTTCTGAATGCATATTTTCTCTTGGTCGCGACATTTTTTGAAATAAGTGTATATTTGTCCAAGTTATTCAAATGGAACATACGATATTTTTTGACCCATTCATTCACCTCCTTCCCTGCTGCTATGGCTCTCCTAGTATCATTGAGTGCATTACATAACAGCCAAAGCTTCTGTAGTCGTACCATTTTATCCCTAATAACACATAGGTGCTCTGAGGTCCCCATCTTTTGAGGGTCTTTTGGGGCTACGATTACAGATTACCACTGTCGGTTTGCGGATACACTCAAACCACTGAGATTTATAATGGTAAATTCTGCATTTACAGCGTGCGTTTTACTGTACTTACCCTGATTAAACAATCTGATTGGTCACTTTATCTTGAGAATTAGAAAAAGAGCTAGGTAGATGTCATTCTTTTTGATGTATGGTGATTCACCTCGGTATATTTACCCTGGGAAATGTGGGTTACACTTAAAAAATAGATTCACCGAAGGTTTTCAGACCTTTTACCTCGGGAAAAGGGCTATGAAGTGTAACCGCGACTAATTGACTAAGAGAAGATCATTTTCCCTCTTTTAACTATGCTAAGATATAGCCAGCATGGTACTACTATTTTCGTTCAAGCATTTTAACCGTTATCTACATTTTTCGGGTTTGTTCACGTTTAAAACCTGACACTTTGGCGGTAAAACTGTCGCTTTGAATAACAAAATGTATGCATTTGCGGCGCGGAAACTAAACATGTAAAAAAAGCCCTAAGTTACCACCTAGCCCTTCCTGAACTTGTAACTTTTGATAATGAGGAAAAACCTCACGAAAGACTTGGAAAATGAGGAAGACTTTTTGAAGAAATCTCAGATTGAAACTAGCACTTCATGTGAACCGAACGTGCTGCTTAGTGTGTCGCCTCAAATGCAGACATTCCATTGGTCAAAGCAACAGTTTGGCCGCCAAAGTGTCGCATTTTAAACGTGAAAAAACCCGAAAAATGTTTAACGGTAATAAATTTCGATCTACCACTTCATTCTACTATGAAATCAAAGAAGTTTATAAATACCTGTAGTGAAAAACGTCTTATTCATCCATGGAGCTTAAACTGCCGTGGACAGTCTGAATTCAAAGCGCTCAGGCACTGAAACAAATGCCGTGGGTGGACTTCTGAACTCGGAGCGCTCAGGCACATGACAAATGCCGTGGACTCTGAATTCGAAGGGTGCTATAAGCACATGACAATTGTCGTGAGCGCTTCGATTTCAGAAGTCCACGGCATTTGTAATCAGTGAGAAATTGTGGCAATTTCGCTTTCGTGAAAAAACTATTGGAATCCAAGTTGCTGATTTTCTCTAAATTTTAGGATTTCTTGTCTTTCTACTGGTCTTAAAAAGCAGAATAAAAAAAGTTTACCCTTTTTCAGAAGTTTACACGAAAGCAGGTAAACTTTTTTCAGAAATTCACAAGAAAGAAAGCTGAAAAAAGTGTACCTTTTCCAGACAGTCTTATTCGTTGTCTCTAAACGTACGATCTACATGGAAAAGAAAAGTTAAGAAGATTCAAAAGATTTAAGAAGTTAAGATGATTTAGGAAGATTTAGGAAATGTGTTCAAGCAAAATTACTGAAAAATTCCTACCCATAGTTTATTAAAATAAAGTCAGCTTTTTTCAACTGTACCAGTCAGTTGTGAAAATAAACTAAAAGGTACGAAAAATCTTGACTTTAGACACAATTAGATATTCTAAATCCTGAAATTTAGAGAAAAAAGACGCTCAATTGACCGTCTACTCGGGATACCCGTACTTCTTGCGTTTCCTCTGCCCGCTCGGGAATCATGAAAGTAGCTGACGCGACCACTTACAAGTACCGAAAAGTAGCGCGCCCTCTGTAACTTTGACCGATGGTATATCGCTGATGTGCCAAAGAGGACATGAAAAAAGGAACAATGGTGTCCTCCTAGCGATTCGCCATTGTCAAGTTGATCTTTGTGCGCAAGACGTGATTGCTGAATCATGTAGAACATAAGCAAAGGTCATTCGACATGTTCACAGTTTATAAGTTTGTAAATATCAACTTCTCCGCTCCTCTTATTTGGACCCTTTGGTAATTTGTTTGAATCCTTCCCTTAGGATCCATTAGATTTATTTCGGATGTCATGAAATGAGAAATCGTAGTTTTTATTCTACACATTCTGAAAACATTTACACCGGGTTGAGGAACAACAGAGATGTATTAATTAGCGATGCGGTGCGAACTGCCTTTTTATTTTTTCGGCCTTCAGATCGATTATTGGTGTAAT
The DNA here is from genome assembly GCA_011800005.2 of Stichodactyla mertensii. Lineage (NCBI taxonomy): Eukaryota > Metazoa > Cnidaria > Anthozoa > Actiniaria > Stichodactylidae > Stichodactyla > Stichodactyla mertensii. Next base: position 7,328 of record JAAAQI020167781.1, on the reverse strand, counting down.
CGTTTGCCAACCTATAATATTTGCTGTGGCTGTCAATTAGCTGTCACTATATTTTCTCACGTCGAATCATATTCGTCGAATAGCATACTTTAGTAGACACGATGAACGTGAACCTCGCCTTTGAATGTTCACTGGTTGACCGCGCACAGGCGTTGAACAAAGTTTTCAACGCGCAGGCTACGCACAGACACCTTTTTCTGCTGTCTACTATGAAATGTCGCATATGCCTTCTGTTCTCATGAGCAACGGCCATACGGGCCGGGATATCATTGCTTTGGAGCAATATAGGTTTGTTAGATCTGTTTGTTTATATGTTTGTTTGTTTGTTTTTTCCTCCAAGCCTACGAACAAATGAACATCTTGCATCACGATGAATAGTTCTGGATGACCTTGGTTCATATCTAATTAATACTACCAATATCAGCAGTGTCTTTTTCAAGCAGGCGTTTTAATGGCATGGCGTAACAGGTCTCGTGATGTAGACTTTGAGGAATGTTATGCGAAACAAAGGAATGTAGCTTGGCATGGGAGTGTGACTTGCTACTCAAAGACTGCGGGAAGATCGCAAATAAAAAAAATTGTTGTCGCTAAGAAAGGATGAGCATTTATTTGAGGAAAAACACTCACCACTGAGTAAAAAACTGTGCTGTTAGCTGTGAGATCTTCCCACGGTCCGGCTTTGAGTACGAGATGTCACCTCGCACTACAAGCTACATTATCCTAATACTACCAAAACAGGTAGACTAAATATAAAATCCCATGTAACAGTTGACTTTGATCACGTGGTGTCGCACTTTGCACCGAATAGTTAGATGCACGTGCTCACATTCCTGAGATATGATCAAAACACTAGCGTTGGAGTAAGGTCCTTTTTCCCACGGAAAATCATTTGAAGAAGGTCTACGTAAAATGTTATCAATAAAACTATAATTTAAACCAGAAACATAGCTTCATTGCTTCAACTGTTGTAGAATAGCTTGATTTCCACTTCTTGCTCTTGTCATGTGTTATAACAATCAATTACATAAGGCACGTAGGAATGTGAGCACGTGCGTCTAACTATTCAGTGTAAAAGTACGACACCACGTGACTGCAATCAACTGTTTCATGGGATTTTGCATTCAAAGTCTACCTGTTTCGGTAGTATATACCCGACCGTCTCCGATATTCCCGACTTATGAAAACATGATCTATCACAGAACATCTGGGATGGTCGTAAACTAAGTCGGGAAAATTAGCATATGGCATTGAAAAAACCTTTATAACTTCAAGAAGCTGTATTCAAACTATATAATTTTTTGGGGTCATTGAACAGCTGACTCCATTTAGAATCAATACCGAGAATATTGCCAAAAGGGCAAGTGGAACTTAAAATATGTCTGGAATGTTAAGCATCTTGCATGTGATTGGTCAGAACACGGTGCTTAAACTTTCAAATGTATTTTAGGTGTTCACGGTTTCTGTTCTGTAAGCGTCTCAGGGAAAATCGCGATTCATCTTACGTAACAACTTCTGAAATGTCGAAGTCGTAAAATAAACTCTATCACATGGACGATTGCTTGCTCTTGATTACGTAATCGGCCTTGCAGCTTGGACCACGGAGTGTGTTTAAGCCAATGAAAACACCGAACATAGTTTCTATTGTGCATTTTGATTCACAGGAAAAAACGACTGAAATTCAACACGATTAATAAAACTCGTGATACCTTTCAGGTATGCCAAATAATCAGCGACTTGGATTTCAATTTTTTTCACAAAAGTAAAATTGTCACAATCTCTCACGGATTACAAATGACGTGGACGTCTGAACTCGAAGCTAGCGTTCAGGCACATGACATGCCGTGAACTCTGAATTCGAAGCGCTCAGGCACATGACAAACGCAGTGGACTTTGAACTCGAAGTGCTTAGGCACACTGAGCATGTCAGGAATTCTTCGCCCTCAATTTTTATCATAAACCGGCAACATCTTAGATTTGTCTTCCTGATAATTTTCGCAAACCAAGTGTGCTGTGTTGTCCATTCGGCATTCAGTGATATGAAATCTTGCTGGGAATTTAATTTTTCAATGTAGTTTATACTACGGCGATGTAGAACATATTATAAACGCGAAATTGGCGCGCAAAACAGGCTAAAGTGAGGACAGTAATTGGTCAACCGTGAACATCTAAAATATGACTGGAATGTAAGCATCGTGTTCTGACCAATCACATGTGAGTATGAATTCACTGTTAATTAATTCTCGCTTGTGATTGGTCAGAACACGATACTTAACATCCCAGAGATATTTTAGGTGTTCAGTTTTCTTACTTTGACTGTAATACCTAGCAACAAGAACCCTTGCTACTCCAGAATACTTTTCAAGTTCTCTGCGTCTGGCGATGGTCCACATTGTTAATGGCTTGCATTCTCTTTCAGATATGTAAAAAAGTTGGGTTTGGAAAGTCCATCAGATAATATTGACTTCGTATTAAGACGCATTGCTGCAACTTTAGACAGCACCGTTTCAGGTAATTAAATCACCAGCGCTCCTGGGACCATCCTCAATTTTTGTGCCATCTGTTTAAAATGTAGCACCCCTTTCCTCCTTATGGACCCTAATATCTATATACAACAATATCAAAGAATGTTATCGCAGCATCGATTGACAAAACCCACTTTCGATATTTTGATTAAGTGATCGCGCACATTAAGATCTAGATCGAGGCTCCGGGGAAACAAAAAAATCGTAATTATTCTATTATTCGGGGCCTCGATCCAGATCTTATTGTGCGCGATCACTGAACCAAAATATTAAAAATGGGCTATAGACCCTTTTCTCAAGGTTGCACGCTCATCCACATCCAAGAAACTTGAAGGGCCACGATACCAGAACAGAAGCTTTGTTATGAGAATTATCATACATCTCTATGAAAATTTTCAATAAGAATTCATAAAATTGATTATTCTCCTCTTTAAATATAAAATTTGCTTCTCAATTGTACTGAACTATTTTGGCCCGTCAAGATTGCGGGCACGCAACCTTGAGAAATCGGTCTATTGGCAATAGGAGACCGCAAGGGACGTCGTTACTTTTAATTGTAATTAATTTATTCATGGTTTCACTTTATACATTTACCACGGTACAGCTTTCAATGCTGTCTTCAGTTCTGAAGGTGAATATGTGTGTCTTTGTATCTGTGATGATCATATGTGAATAATTTAATTCGAGTTCAATTTACCAACATCCCTTGCGGTCTCCTATTTTTAATTGTCAATAAAAGCCGCAACGTTTTTGAAGTAATATAATATACATAATATATAGCAAGTGGTTTGTTTAATGTCGTACTTTTAATTAATCTTTATAAATATCTGATCTATTAATTTTTTGTGCCCCAAAATTCAATAGTTTTTTTGAGGGGGAGGGGTGGAGGTAAATCATACCCTGGAGTCCAAAGGATGTTAAGGCTCAGACACATGACATTACCTGCGACATTGCTTGCAATGGGGAAATCTCACTGACTGTTTCCACCTGGGCAACTGTTGTACAAGGCAGATGTAAAAGCGAGTTTTACTTCTATGGGTGGACACAGGATTTCCCCATTGCAGGCAATGTTGCATTGTGTATCTGAGCCTTAGGCATTTCTGAGTTCTGGAGCGAAGTCCAGAATATCCTATAATGACTTTCTTTCTTTTTACCACAAAGGTGGGGTACCTGATTACCTGAAAGCATCTATTCATCTTTTGTCAAGATTCAGGCGAGGTGAACTTGGAAGAATTATTCTTGATAGATGACATCAGAAGAAATCTAGCTAGTCTGGTCATCACAGGAACCACTTCATGTTGTACAAATTGTACATAGCTAAAACTCCATTCTCATTACAGATTACAATTAAACAGATGTTAGCACATGTGAATTTTGGGATGTTATCATCTTATTGCCTGAAGTATGGAATGTATCAATTAAATCCATATACAGCCACTTGCCCATTGTAATATTTTGTTCAATATATTTCCTCTTGAAAAATAATGGCTAATAACCAAACACAGTTTTATTACTGTATGGGATAAATGAAAATATGCTTCATATGTAATTCCAATTCCTAATACAAAACCATTGTCATTCAATTACAGAAAGTGTTGCCTGGGGCTTCTCAGAAACAAAATGATGACATACAGAAATACAGACAACAAAATCATGCAATTTATGCAAAAATTACAATTGTAAAAATTACAATAATAACCAATTATATGTAGAGTAAGGTGCCACTACAGGAATAGCAAATTGTCTGGTAGGGAGAGCAATAAGATAATTATTTACACTGCTAAAATATTCGAAGTCATAAAGTTGCCAGACACCCACCAATGACATTTCATTCTCACAAATTAAGGAGGTTGTCTTCATTTTTGAGTACCTTCAGTTGTTAGTTGTTCAGAGTTTAACTATTTTGGTAAGGAAACAGTGGATACATCACGTTTCTATAAAATGGGAATGAAAAGAAATGGCACCCTTGTATCACATTGAAATCTACCCAAAATGTTTGCACAGCGACAGCAAGACAAGCCACATACATACAGGTTGTCACAGAACAATTTGGCATGAAATGTGTCTTCTAACAAAAGTTTCAGTTGTTTCACTTTTAGTTGAGTGTTACTTTTATCTACCCAGGAGCCATTTCACTACCCATTACAAGACTGGTGACACATTTTATCATTTAAAGAAACCAAGACACTGCATAAACCATCACTTGTTTCCTCTAATGTGTTTATTGCTGCTAATAGCTTAAATTGTACATTCTTGGTGATTTACAGCAAGCTATTTCAGTACTATGTGTACTACATGTATATTACTGCTAATAGCTTAAATTGTACATTCTTGGTCATTTACAGCAAGCTATTTCAGTACTATGTGTATATTATAAACTATATGTTTATGATTTACTAATATAAATTGTGGTTCATGCATTGAAAAAAGACAAAAATATTTAGCATTCATTTGAAAATGTTACATTATGCTTATATGTCTAGATATATTCTATGCTTCTATAAATTAATACCCTAGTCCCAGGATTATCAATTAATACAAATTGATATCTCACTTTTCTAAATGATTAGTATATACAGGTAATTGTATTAATGCACATGCTTTGTCCTTTTTGTCTTACAATTCTTCTCGCTATAAATTTTCGGATTATATTTGAGCTTAATATTTCAAGTGCACTGTGCTTTCCACAAAGTGGGAACAATTTTCAAACCTTAAATAATATTCTTATACTGAATATCTCGAATGTTTGTATGCTATATATTTCTTAATCTAATACATTCTTGAGTCGCAGAATTCTTGCCAGGCCAACACTAACCACGACGCTCATCAAGTATGCAAAAATGTCGACAAGTTAACAACTTTCCCGGCAACTTTATACTAAAAAAAGAACGTGGAAATCTTACAGAAAGACGAACTGATCTATATTTTGTCTAATGCAATTATCTCTCTCCGCTAACACAGTCCTCGCTGATGACAGAAGTCGTTTCACTTGAGCTTTCCCTTCGGCTTAATAAGCTTTCATCAGTTTCACTTTCATCATCTTCTTCGATGCTCGAGAAATTCAGCCGTTTTTGTAGTTTCTTCTTCCTGGCGATGTTCATTAGCTCGGCTCTTTGGGCAAAAGCAAAGACGATTCGGGTGACAATTAAATCGACATGGCGCTCTATTTCTTCAAAGGTTTTCTGATCTTTTTTCGCCATCAACTTGTTGGTCCACTTTCCTCGGGTCTTGCACTCGTTAACATGGTGTTCGATCTTGTCCAGTGTCTCTTTCAAGTCACTGTAGAATTCTGCCTGGCGAATGAAGCTGGCATCGGCTCCGTTCAGAACTTTAGTGATCTGTTTTACAACTGGTACGAACTTTACAAGATGTGATTTATTGTGTTTGGCGGCTGCGATCGCCCACAGAATTTTGTCCACCTTGGCGAAAACGGAACCAGGAGTGGCGAAACTGGTTTCTACTTGATCTTGATCTGCTGCCATTGATTTCAAGTTGGACGCTTTTTGGATGAATTTAGCGATAGCTTGGTTCTTCATAACCCGTCTTTTTAACCTTTTAAGTCTTCTTAGCAATTTATTCTTTAGTCTTTTTGATTCTCTTTAGGTCTATATCCACAAAATCACGATCAAAGAAAGGACAGCGTGCCCTTCTTCTCTTCGATTTAGCTGCCTTCGTCGTGAACTATTTGTAGTAGAAATCGCATCCAGTTAGTCGAGTTGGAATGTTTACTGCCATCCAAATCGTCTTCGAGTTCTCCCCCAAACAAGACCACCATTTAGGACGTATTTCGGTCCTTCAGAACCTTGATTTTTTCGATGAAAGTGCAGTACTTTACAGACCAGAATTTGCTCAGTTGAGCAGAGTTAGAATAACGTGAAGAGCGCGTGCCGGTTGCTTTATATTCACCAACAGCCAATGGAAAAACCCGCAAAAATTCCTCTGCAGGGAGGGGGTAAAAATCAAAAAGACATTCTCCAATTATTCGGAAAAAAATCAACAACCAAACAAAATTCAAAGCAATTTAAACGTAGATTTTATATTTTATAGAAAGGTCTAAGCAATGTCAATGAAATTTTAAAATATTCCTTTGCATTTAGGAATTTTATTTTTCTCATTTAGGGTACCCCTAGTGGGGATAATATTGACAAGTGGTCAAACTGGTTTTCCAAGGGTCTATCGAACAGTATCGAACGTGACGAGTATCTTGTTTCTAGGCTATAAATATTCATTGGATGTAAATATTTTGAAGTCCAACACGGGATCTTGGATTACGCAACGGAGTGAAATAGTCGGCGATTAATATGCATACAGAACTAAATTTAGAAATTACTCGATAGTTTATGCGGTCTGGGGATTTTCTCGAAATCAGAAATGCATTTTTAAAGCTGCTTATTTTTCTCTCTCAGAAACTGAAAGCTGTACCAAATTATTGGTAAGAAATTGTGAAAATATTTTGATGCAATTTTTGGCCTAGGATCTAGAATTCAAGTCCTAGAAATTAGAGATTGAATTAAAAATTAGATGTTGAAATATTAGCCTGACAAAACAGAATCCTTTTTGCTTCCCAGACAGGTCCCTGGTCTTTTCGTGGGGACCCATTGGGGAAGCACGAAGGACATCTGTTTCCTCAGGCTTATAAATTATTACTATATAAAGTGCTTTAGCTTATGACTAATGCTCATGCTTAATATTTAAAATCAACTTAACCCTTCTGCCAAACGAATCAATACAGTGGCGGATCCAGGGGGGGTTCCTAGGGTTCCACGGAACCCCCCTCAAGCATAAAATAAAATATTAAAAACTAAA
>JAAAQI020167670.1:0-24054 GCA_011800005.2 Stichodactyla mertensii | reverse complement strand
TGTAGTTGTTTATCCTTCATTTTATTGTTGGTATTTATGAATATTTTGACACTGAAATGAGGCTAACCCTGCAAAAATGAGTCTTTAATCTAGATGTACAGCAGTATTTTATGAATTCAAAAAAGGTCTATTACCATCACCCCCATCACTCCTCCACTGTCTGCTCATTCGCTATGATCATTATTGCCACCATCATGATGATGATGATCATCACCACTACCATTGTTGACAGAAGCAACTAAAGCCATTGATTACAATAAAATGGCATTGTTTATTGATCTGCAGAATTGTCAAGGCCAGAGTTCAGAACAAGATTGAATGTTACGAAGTAATATGGAATAATAATGACATTGGAGATGTCTGTCCTCCTACCTTTGTTACTATAGAAAATAGATCAGTAAGAACCTTATGCTTGTTTTCATGTGATGAAAAAATGGCTATGTTGGTTGAACTTTACAAAAAGATTTTAAATGAATTCTTTTGTTATATTGTAGTTATAACCAAGAAGGCTGCTGTGTCTTTTGTTATAATTTTATTTAAGAATGATTGCAAACCACAAGTGAAATATATTTTCAGTAATGCTTATCAGAAATAATGCACAAGGGAATGGCATGTTCCTTGAAATAGGAAAACATATTCTATGCAAATTGAATTTATACTTTGAGATGCTGCAAAACGGGTCTGATCAAAGACTGGTAACACAAATATCATAGTGTTTAAGGCAATGCACTCAATGCACTAAGAAACCAATTAATGTTGCATATAAAGATGTAGAGTTTTAATTCTCATTGGCCTTGCTTTGATATTTCAGATGTTTGCTCAGGCCTACCCTGTTCTTGTGGAAGAATTCGAAGAAGCTCTTAAAGAGAAAAAGAACAAGAAACCAGGTTATTTTTCACTTCACAGGGTGTATCTAGGATTTTTTGAGGGATGGTACAACGCCATTTATGATCAGGACTCAAGCACCAAAACTAAATAATATTAAATTCATAATCAGCTGTAAGCAGCTCATCTCAGGGGGTTGCACAGTCCCTTCTCCCCGTCCTATAGCCAGTACTAAAATTCTTTATCATTTTCTTGGTTTTTCAGGTAAAAAGAAAAAGAAGAAACCAGAAGAGTTAGGAACTTGCAGCAACAATGAAGTCGAAGAACTTTGCAGTACTCTTGATACTCTGTCACTAGTTGTAGCAAATACATCACTTTCTGATTCAAACTATGGGAACAAAGTGGTATTTTCTGAGGATGAAGTGATAACAGCTGTTTTGCAGGAGGAAGAGACAGGTAACCTGTTATTAGATCATGAAAATGACATACGGGGTCTACAGGAAAGTCGAAAGAGACAACTACAGCAGCAATGCAAAGAAAAAGACCATGCCCATGCAGAAAAGGGTGACAGAAAAAATGCACAACAAAATGGTTTTGCAGTGCAAGAAATGAAATCTCGAAATAGGAACAAGAACATGAAGCATAAAGAAAATTCTAAAGTAAAAGGTGAAAGAATAGAGCAACTATTAGATTCTGACTTTTCCTCGGACGATGAGATGTCTGATTCATTCTTCTGTGAGTTTGTGGCTCCTCTTTCACAAAGACTTCAAGGACGTTGTTATACTAACCTACATCATGACAATGATAAAATCAGTAATGGTAGAAAACTGGTTAACTCACCAGACTTTTTGACTAATGACAGAGAAAACAATCGCAAAATTCTAGAGAGTGGACTACAAGTAGTTTTGATTGACTCTAGTGAAGATAAAAAGGAAGAGGACAAAGACAACCCCTTCCTGAAGGAACAGCAAAGGTTACTGTACACTGTAATGGGAAAGCCTGCTGTAAAAGATTCAAGTATCATAGATTGTGCATCACAAAGGAATGAAGATGAAAGATCTTACGTAGGAATGACAACTTTGGGTGAGGACAAAGTGCTTGATGTATGTCCTCAAACTCTGCAGCTTGTGGAAGGTTTGAAGCCTGCTGACATTGCATCAAATGGGATAGAAATAAAAGAATCAGAACCTTTGAGTAGAAACAAGAAATGTTCAGGAACTGGAAAAATTAAAGGCGAGGGTCAAGTGAATAGGATAGGAATAAAAGCAGAATCCATAGGCTTTCAACTGAGTGCCTTGTCCTTGTCTTGCAAGAAAACTTCACCAAGAGAAAAAGATTCTTCAAGAGTCTTTCCAGACAGAGCCCAGCTGCAAAGTACTACAGAAGTTCGTTCAGACCGAGAAGCAAAACCAAGAGTTATGCAGAGGGTGTATTTTTCTAGTGAATCTAGTGATGATGATTCATGGTATATTGGTGGTAATGGTGGCACTGCTGCTGCTGTTGCTGATGATGGTGATGCTGTTGCTGATGATGGTGATGCTGTTGCTGTTGATGATGATGATGATGATGATGATGGCAATAGCCTTAGTGTTAGTGGTGATGAAGATAAATTAAAAGCTAATAAAACTATAAAGGTACAAAAGAAAGAGGTCAAGAGGTCACCCACTAAACTTTTGGAGACAAAGCATTCTTGCCTTGACAATGTGGTCCAAAAAGACAGGCATTTTAATCCAAAGTGTGCTAAAACCTATGTCAATAAAAGGCAATACAATCAGGATCAGAAGTCACAATTCAGTAAAATAAAGGCAAAGCATCTTGACCTTGACAATAAAGAAAGACAAATTGATTACCTTGTGAGCTATTGCCAAACTACTAATAGGCCAGATTTGGTTTGTAAGCAAAATATAGTCACAAATTTAGCAACACCAAAGTCCAAAGGAATGAAAAGAGATGATGGAGACAAGGAAAATAGTGAGTCAACACCAGAAGAGGTGTTTGTTCCTTTGTCATTGAGTGAAAGATTAGGCAAGTACTTGCATGGACGAAGAAATGTTTTGAGCAGTTTACAGACTCTCTCCTCAAGCTAGGTTGATGTGAATAATAATAAGAAAGTACCTAGAAAGTACATAAGAGAAATATACACTTATTCAGCAGCTGAAATCATTAGCAAACCTATATCTAAGTAAATGAAATTTATAAACTACATGTATCATAACATATTCACTTCAATGGACTACCACTGATGTGGTGGAAAAATGCATGCAAAAAGTTTCAAAATTTTCATTAGAAATGCAAATTTAAGAGATTTTTCAAATGTAAATGTCAAATACTAGCTATTTCTTCATGTGATTCTTAGGCTTTTTCATGCTTAACAGCCAACCAAGTGCACCCTGTAACTTGATGGATGCACACTGGGCATTGACCCTTTCTTAACTACAGTGTCTTAAGAGACTAATGCAGAGGTTTCACACAAGAGAGAAAAATATATCCAATATATTCACATTTTTATATCCTCTGGAAAATGAGGAAACATACAATTTATTGATAATCAAGAATTACAAAGATATTAAATCTAATTTTTTAAATATAATTAGACATCAATCAATCCCTACTTGTCTACATAAATATCTTATTCAAATTATGTGACATTCATTGTAGTTTTAGTTAATATTTAGTTATATTATATTGATAAAGTGCAGTTTCTTTGGAATATATAGCAAATGTTCAGGATACAAAAATTTAATAAAATCTCAAAAAAATCATAGTTTATAACACTAAATCTAACAGTGCAGTGGTCATAATGTAGGCAAGCTGTTTCCTGTATCTGTAATAACTTTGCAATCATTTTGCTTTAAATACTCCATATAAAATATGCATGACTGATGCCACCAAACAAATGCAAGAACCACTAATAAATGCCACCACTGATGACTTGATCCAAAGTAGTTTAGTTTTCCTGAAAACAAGGAAACCATAACTTAATTTAACAATAGTGTTTTTCAGTTTGAAAGCATTGCAAATCATCTATCTCATTGCTGGGAGGTGGGTTGAAAAAACTTGGCTGCACTTGTTTTTCAAACCACTTTTCTGTGTTTGGATATTGGATAAAAAAACTCTCCCATATTTGATCAATTACATGAAACATCACAGCACAAGTTACTGTCATGGTACGGAATAGACAACAACCGATGAGCCAATTACAATGCCTGGTTACTGCTCATTAAGTGAGAGTGCCTTAACATGACACCACATCCATGGCATGGAATGTCCATTCCTTTTTATCATACAAAAACTACTCAACTATTTTTGAATTTGTACTGAGACATAAAACTATGGTTTTGGACTATTTCTAACTTTCATACTGACCTGGAAAGTATCTTTCAGGGATCTTGAGAGCATAAAATGAAATGGCTAATATTCCTAGAATGTATTCTACTATCACCCTTGGTATAAAAACCTGTAGAGAAAAAGGAAAGTGTTTTTTTCAACCCACTTTTCAGTATTTGGATATCAGATGAAACATGTTTCCAGTGTTTGATTTATTATGTGAACTCAGGGTTAATGTAACAGTTGACTGTTTTGGAAACTAATGGTAATGTAATAGTACAGAGATGTAATGCAGAGGTAACAGTGAAGTGATTTACTCAGCAGAAAAGATTGTTATAAAGCAAACCTGCACAATTTCCTGATCCCATCCACCATTAAGATACACCCAGTGAGCTGAAGGTATCAAGCCATATGCTACCATGGTACTAAACAACAGCAACCTTCGGAGTGCCCAGTGTGACGTGAGAAAATGTGGATGGATTTGGAGACCAATTGTAAGAATGGTGAGGAGGCAAGCCCCTGTTAGGTACAGTGTCTGAAGGTTCTTAAAATAAGTAATGTAACAAGACAATATCATTTGATGCACACCAAAAACTGTAAGGGATTAGAACTAAGAATTTTTTCCAGCTTAGGAAATTTTAGGGAGCATGCATGAAAATAATCCCCTCCCAGAAAATCTAAAAAAAATCTAAGAAATTCGTATGACATTGTCCTTCAGTAGCATGTTGAAAAAAGGTATTGGAATTGATTGAGGCCTATAACTACTGGGTTTGACCTTTGGCAGGTTCTAAGAAATTATTCTCACCTTTCTGTACTCATGACATTGGTTCATTGGTCAAACACAAAGCATTCAATAGCTGTTATTGGGATGCATGCAGATGAGATACAAATGAGCCATTATGCATTTTATTGACTTAAGCCTATTTGAATGATTCTTAAAACAAGGTTATGTCATTGCAGGCTTAGCTGTAATAACAGTTATTGAAGGTGCAAGGTACTAATTGGAATAATCCTTTGTACCTTGTAGCCTTGATTGAATGCTTTGTATTTGACCAGCAAACTGATGGAAAGTGGCCAAACAGTGGTGGCAAATGGCCTAATTTTTAATCTCCAATCCTTGATGTAGCATCAATGCTTATTAATCTATGTTATACCTAATTTTAGGAACTCAACAAAATTGTTAATAAATTCATTTTTTCTAAAACCCACTTCATACAGACTTACCACATGACAGTAAAATGCATAGTAAACAGAAGGAATGTAACAGGTGCACAAACCCAGTGATATTCCAGCAAGATCTAGAGAAAACCATCGATGAAACACCCTCTCTGAGTGACAACAGAACAGGTGATAACCAGCAGAAAACAGCATGCATAACTGTAGGATATGTAAGTATAACAGATTAGTTAAAACTTGAAATTGTAATTTGCATGAATAATCAGGAATATTGCATAGTATTATCAAAATGCCCATAAAATTTAATGAATAGGAGTGAAACAATTAGAGCAAAAAATAAGCCTCAATTTCTATCAGCAAAGGGTAGGCAAACAACTCAAGCCATTTCAAAACAATGTACCTACAATAACAGTTACCTGATATCCAATAAGTAAAACAGACAGTACTAAATAATCTGCAAGACTTGATCCAGCCACATAAGGAATCTTGAGAAAATTGTCATAAATTAACAGGTATAAAAAATAGAAAAATCCTATGATGTGTGACCAGATGTTGATAGTCTCATTAGACATGACGAACAAACTGAAACAAAAAAGTGATTAGAGATAATTAAAGATGTAGAACAGGCTGAAAGAAGGTGATTGTCACAGGAGATCTTAATTAAAGAATTGCTATGGTAACCATTAGGGATACCATTACAGGATACCATTACAGGGTACTATTACAGGGTACCATTACAGGGTACCAATTGGGGTAAACGATTTCAGGACAAATTGAACCAAACCCTGACCCTATGCCTACTTAGCCTCAAGTCCATTCAAATGCTGTAACAACTATGTCAAGAAATGAGTATGAAATGTATACTGACTTACAGCACATGCATGGTGAGGTATGCGGCAAAAACTCAAATGGTTTCCCATTGTTTTTGCGTGAATTGTCCAATCATTATGCATTATAGTTAAAGTTACAGCAAAGCACATTACAGCTATGGTATACAGGGATGGTATTGTTTCCCACTCATACAAAATCCACTCTCTGTACCTTGGTACAATTCTGTTGGTCCTACCAGTATAGTGTATAATTTTGAATGCAATTTTGGATTTACTAATTTCTAGAGATTTTCCTTACCTCTTGATACACCATTTTGAGTTTAAGTAAGCACGATAGCCATTGGTAATATATACATTCCCTCTCAAAAAATAGGGAATCTCATGATACTCGTACAGTTTAATACATTTAGTTGTTTCTAGGTGTGGGTCTTCAATGTTGATGACCACGCTTGACGACGCCATCTTGTTTCAGGAAAGACGCTCAGCTCAGCTGTGCGTGTCAGCTTTGCATCCTTTAATCATGTTAACATGAGTAGATTTCTTATTTCTTGTTAATCCTGAAGAAATCCTCAAAATTCCGCATTATTCTGACCAATGTTAGAAGAATTCAAAAATGTTGTTCGCTAGTTAAAAGGAATGCCTTAAAATGAAGCCGGTTTGTGTTGCATAAATTACGAGCAGAGGGAGTCAAAACAGTGAGTTTTTGCCGAGCTTCACTGACTGGCTTTTAGGATATCGTTGTCTTTGTTACGTTATTAAGCCTTTTCTGCCTAGATTTTGCTCGCTTCGTAAGCTTTTTTCCTTTCTTTATCCTACAAAGAACAAATGACAATCAATATAGAATTTGTTGATTCTTGCCAGGCGTTCTTTAACCAATAACTTCCATTTATGGAACAATAAATTCGGAAGTTCGAAGTGTAAAAAGATATGTGCAAGATCACAGATTGTTGAAGTTAGAAGCAAAGAATGAATGACTTTCAGCACAATTTCCGGAAATCCACGATGTCTTGTGGCATTAAGGGAGAATCATTCAGAGAGATTACTTGTCCAACCATGAACGATGCTCTAAAGAGTAATTCTCACAGTTTGGTAAAGTTGATCAAAACTGGTAAGCAATAACATCAATAAGTGATCACTCAGGTCAAAAGTTACGAGAATTCCTTAATAATTTCTAATAATTTCTAACAATTTTTCATCTATAATAACATCTTGCCAAAATTCTAAATAAGGCAATGGATGAATAATTGTTTGAACAATATAATCTTATTCGTCAGTTTTTTACCATCTCCGTTTTGGGTTATTTACCAACGTCGTCGTTAGAGCATGTTCACACTTTAGTCCACGTATTTAAATTCTTTCACAAAACCTGGACAGAGCTCATAAACTTTAAGATTTTTGCTAGGGAATACATTTTTATGAATTAGCCGAAGGACATTGATGGTTTATTGTGTTGTTCCACTTCTTAAAACTCTTACTAGTAATTTACTATTTGATCTTTATATTAATCAATCTTTACATAATACCAAAAACAATATATATTGAAGAGAAGATTATTTTTAATATTTATTTTTCTTAAAATACCAATAATTAAAATCTGATAAGAAATAATTAATAATACTGCATATTTAAAGTAGGTAGATTAATTTTTAATTTCAGACAGCAGTATTAATGAGGAACTTTAAATCTTGATAATGATACTAATTACTTTGCTTTGATTAGATCATGATAATTAGCATTTTTTTTCCAATCTTAACTTTAAGTTATATTCAGCCATTTTGATCTAAAAGATAGCTATAAAACATGAAGAGTATATATATTGCATTTTTATAAATACCCATTGACTAGAATCTTTGTAATTATCCTTTACAATTCCTCAGCTGGTGAGTTTATCCACAAGATTTGCAGCACAAAGGAACAGTATGCCCACAGTCTGTTATCTGTTGTGGAGACGTTTAGAAAGAAGAGCTCCGATATAAAGAAAGAAAGGTTGGTTTTTGCCCTAAAGTTAATCCCTAACAGCTGTATTTATCTGACATAATTATAACGTAATTCATCCTGCTAATGTGATGTGTGGTTACATGTATATGAGACAATTTGTCTGATGTACTTTGTAACTTTGTTCTATCTCTTAGCCATCTTAAACAAACAATTAAACCTAAAGCCTTGATTAATAAATCACATAAGTAATGGTCAACATGGAAATTTGTATTTTAGTAATAAGTTCAGGCATGACAAATATCTTTGAAAGTACAAGTACCAACATATAAATTACATTTAAAATTTAATGAGTACAACATTCATGATTTTTAGTGCCAGTACAAACATGAAACATAAAGTTACACTTTTTGTGTAACTTTAGCTATAGCTTTTTATTTATTTTTTATTCTTCAGTATTTACTGGTACAATGCACAAATTTATGCAATTATTTGTTTTATTCCCAGTACTACTGTAATTAGATTTTTAAAGATATTTTAGAAGTCTGAAAGCTTTTTCAATTTCATTTCATATTTCCTGTCAAGATTCTTGAGATGCTTTATTTTTGGTCATGATCAATCAAGCTTTCTTTTCTTTCTGTTGTAAAATCATGCACCAATTTTTTTAGTTTTTGCTCTTTTCGAGTACCAAAAATAGAAGTTTTTCAGAATTTTATTATTGATATATCATGATATTTATTTGGTATTTATTTACTTGTGTGGCTATTTTATTCTCACTTTCTGTGTTTTATTTATTGAAATTATCTTTCCATTTATTTATCTATCAGGTATTCATTCATCTAAGATTTTTATTTATATATTTATTTGTTTGTTTGTTTACTTATTTATTTATCTAAGAGATTCAATTATTTATCTAAAATTTATCATGTAATAAGTCCTTAATTATATAATAATTTGGTAAAGATATTTGCTGATTGCCAATAAAAATGGCAAAATGCAAAATTCTTGATACTATTTGCCATGTCAATGAAGTCATAATCAAATGTTACTAGCCTGATAGTCTTATATCATGTGGGCTCTTTAATAGGACAATAAAATGACTTTTGGAGGGAATATTGTTTATTTGCACCCGCATAGTATCATTTGCGGCCTGAGGGCAGTGAGGGATGCAAATGACACTACAAGGGCGCAAATAAACAATATGCCTGACAAAAGTTATTTTATTATCATTATTATCAATAAACAAGGCCAAACTATGAGTGGCTAAAATCCACTGGATGATGAACCAAAAACCAATTGGTAGGGCAGATAATGCCATTATCAGCCCGCTCGAGTCATTTGCGACCCGTTGAGCACGTGTTTCCAAGAGGGCAGTTTTCCGTTTGGTCGCATATATTGGTAATAATTGATGATGTCATACACATCCTTTTTAGAATCATATAATAAAGTTACGTTCTTGATTTAGAATGAATGCACAAGCTAAGGATGATAATGATGAAATTTAGAGTGACATTGTGATTTGCTGATTGCATTTTTCTTTATTTTAGATGTGCTCTGAGCAGCTCTATGAGTACGTGGGAGACGCTACTAGGAGAATACGAACGAGAGGCTCAGGTATGTAGCTAGTATAGGTCATAAAATTAGGAGTGAATTTCATTATATTGAAATCTGCTTCAGTTTAATGTAACCTATATTGGTGCATGAATACACTGGTGATACAAACTATGAAGTAGTTTTATGCATATATAACACACAGTATACTGATCAATTGACTGAGATATTCATGGTCTTGTATTCAGTAACACTTAAATGGCTTTCCATTAATTGTTTTCCTTTGATTCTTGCATTCAAAACATGCATATTTTGTTGTACATTTTACAAAGAAATATATATTGATTAAAAGTAGACCCCCAAGTATATAACCCCTCCTGTAATTTCTTGTTATTTTCTCAGGACACACTTAAGATGTGTGCAAAGTTATCTCAAAATGTTAATAAACCTTTATCAGAAGAAGCTGCAAAAAGAAAAGCCATTTGCAAAAAGGTATGGGTTGATTTAAAGCAATGACATGCAGATAGCAGGCAATTAAAGCATTGCAGGGATTAAGAAGTTCATGTTTATCTAGGAAACTCAATATGACTGAGATATTATTATATAGTTGCAAAACAAATCCTCTATGTAAACCACTGTTTGTCTCATAGCATAGATAACTAATATTGAATGTATTATAAAAAGTTTATATCCTCTTTGCCATTAGATATTTGCATTTCGAGAAGCAGGAGAAAACAGAATTGAGAAAGCTGATGAAGCCAGCCAAAAGGTAGCTTTTGCAGATCTCATAAAAGAATTTCTAAAGAAACTATGAAATGATATAATACACACTGATAGGCTAAAAAACAATGTTTTATGCTGTTTTGTCAACCCTGACTTCTAATCCCTAAATCCTTTTTTTTATTTCTCATTTAATATCTCAATTTTTCTTTAGTATCACAAGGATTATTGTGATGCATGTGCAAAGTTGAACAAAGCGCAAAATACTGAACAAGCAAAAGAAGGAAAGGTAAGACATTAAAAACTGGAAATGATTTTTTTTCTGAAAGAAATTTAGAAAAAGTAATGCATCTTGGATCTGAGAAGCTTTAGGCAATATGTTTTCCCATTACAGACCTCTTTGGAATAAGATTCTTTGTTTGAGGTTTATCCATGCTTAATGTATCTTTTCAAGCATTATTATTAAACAAAGAAATAAAACCCAGGGAAGGAATTTTTGTGTGACCTGTAATGGGAAAACAATGAATATTAAGGTCTATTGGAAAAGTGGAAAATATATTTGGAATGACTTTTTCTACGTTCCAATATTACTTAATTTTGAAATTCATGATTTCAATTTTCGTATCTTGCAAACCCTTTTATTTCAGCAAGAACACTACACTACCCTCTGTCATAATGCCCATAATTCATATGTACTTCAATTATTTGCACTGAATGGAATGCAGGAGGCTTTTTATTCTACATCTTTACCACAAATGTTGGATGTAAGTAATATTTGATAACGTACACATTGAACATGTTACATTTCCTTTGCTTGAACCATGTGTTGACCCATGCAACTTTTGAACTTGTTGCAATGTCACCAAAGTAAAAATCATTTCTCATTTTTGCAATGTTGCTGGTGACACTGAACCCAAGAGTTGCACAGGCACATTGTAGGATGTCCCCATTGCAAGCAAGGTCAAAATGAACGTCACATACATCGTGTGCATGAGCTTTTATTTCCCCTAAAATCATTGGCATGTCATATTAGTGTTTTGCTGGTTTTGGAGAGATCCTTGGCAGTGGCGGATCCAGGATTTTACAAAGGGGGGTTCTGTTTCTTAAACTTTCCAACTGTGTATAGCCTATTGTCTAGTTGTCGTTTGATGATATTTCTGTTATCTAAAAAAAATCAAACCTTCAAGGGGGGTTCCATGGAACCCTTGGAATCCCCTCTGGATCTGCCACTGCTTGGTGAAGCATACTTGAATCTACTCATTCCCAAAGCCTTCAGCCAAGAAATAAACAGTTCTTGGTGAATCTAAGAGTGTCCGGCTTTTCCTGTTAATTCATGTTTCTAATTGTTTGTTACACTTTTTTTTGCATTTTTTTTCTTTTTTTTTGCCTTCAAAGGATCTCCAAGGAGCTCTTGAGGATGCCACAAGATCAATGGCTTTCACCTTCAAAGAATGTTCAAAGATTGAAAAAGAAAATGTGAGTCATTTACTTTAGTACAGGGTAGTCCTGGAATAATGTACCCAACCAACAGGCCAAGGAAAATAATTTTCTCTGAATTTTCCCACTTTTCACATCCCAAAAGAACATATTCCCTGTTGCTTGTAATTAGTCCTTTCTTCTACGAGGGTGAGGTATGTAGGGTTGGGTTATGGAGGTTTGTTTTGGCATAGAGCTGTCATCATGATACAGATTTTTGAAATTTCCTTCCTTAGCATGAAGAAAGCATCCAGAGACTTAACAATCTTGAAAAAATATTTGAAATGGTTGACAGTTCGGCTGACACTGTCAATTTTGTCAAGAATTCAAACAACCCTGGTCCATACAATCCAACAAGAAAAGTGTTTCAAAAACCAGAAGATGGATATGTTGTGGTGAGTTGCCTAACCTAAACCCTAATTTAATCACTAAAGGCAATAGATTGACAAAGCTTAAGAGGCTGCTACTGTTTCTTAGGAGCTCCATTTACTGTCAAATTTCCTAATACCCTATTGGCTGCATTTATTGGAGATCCTTTTAGATGTCACCCTAAGTGGTTAGTGTTGCCGGACCATCTTCAAACCCTAAACTGTAAACAAGAATCCCACCCCTTTTTAAGGGATTCCATTCTCCAGACTCACAATCTGGGAACAAGACAGAAAAGCATTCTCGTTTCAGCCTTTTTTCCAAGGTTTAAATATTTCAGATAGCATGACATTATCAAAAACTGTATCGATTGTCAGAATATAAATTCTCTTTTTGTCATTTTTCATTAGCCATGATGCAAACGAATAATCTCCATCATCATACATGTAATGGAGTCTAAAATTGAAGGCTTTGATCTGGAGTTTGTATTGTGGTATAATTCCCTTCTGTCACATTTTGATTGACATCCTTGGAAAGTTGTCAACCTTAAATTAATATTGAAATAGAATATTCAAATCTTTTCTTTAAAAACAACAGCTTTCGAAACCATAAAACATTTCGACATAAAGGTTTTATTGCGTTCACTGTTTTCAGATAATTCTATCCAACTCACTATACAAATCGAATACAAAAAATACAAAATGGAATTCAAATCATAATTTTAGTATTTCATAGGCTAATGCAATGACTTGTCCAGCTATAGATATTAAAGCTTAAATATCAACAAAATCTTGGTCAAATGCATGCAGGTCTGTCGATCGTTTTGTGTGGTATACACAGGTTGCTTTACTTAAAGCTTGTTGACACAGTTCAAAAGAAGGGTGTTTCATGGATAATCTGAGCTACAAACTCAACTAACACCGTGAAAGACAAGATACTTCTCACCGCGTGATACTTGTTCCACTTGACGATTGTATTGCGAACGAATTCTTCTGATTCTTGTTCGACCAGCTTGTCGTAATCAGCATAAATCGGGTCGATCGAAGCAGGTTTTAAAACAAAAATCGTGTAAGGGAAAATAAGAGCCATCGTACATCCACCTAGGAGAAACGTCAACCCTTTGGAAGGCTTGCAAATGTAAGCACCAACAGAACTTACAGCACCAAGCAAAGCCAGTCGTCCTTGGAAGATTCTTGCTCGATCGAAACTCTCCTTCCATTGTTTATGACAGGTGTTGGTGTCCAAAGTCATTCTCGATGGATGTTCAACTACGTTGATGTAGATAGCTCCTCCAGCGAAGATTCCTACTGAAATGGTAGAAGCCGCCTTTAAGATGGGGAACAGGGCATCGCGATCGAATCCCATAGTGAAGCCGTTTTCGTTTTAAGCTGAAAATCACAGAATCAAACAACAGCCACGCCGTAATTAAGGCTACAAGCAGCTTTCAAAAAGCTCGGAAAGCCATCAGAAGTGTTCTGACTGGGTTTCCTATTCTGGAGGAGTCCGTGGGAGACTGGGTTATATAAAAGAAAAAACGGGAATATCCTTTTCACATTCAAAAAGAACCTATTGTTTTCTTTTGTTGTAGTCATTTACTATTGGGTTTTGTTTCGCGAGATTATTGCAGTCACTCTAACAAGTTTACGTTGATGAACATGAGCTAAATCCAAGCTTTCTTTCCATTATCGTGTTACAAGACTCGGTTCAGCTTCCTTCGAAAGGCCCGTTTACACGGGCGATTTTTTCTGCGATTCTAGCTCACCTGCGATCAAAAATCACGCAATGTTAACATCAGTGGAGATATGGGTGCGAATCACCGCAAAATCGCACTCAATTTGTGAATTCGGAAAAACGCCTTACAATCGCCGGTAATTTACACGCGCGATTTTGCATAAAACCTCAGTGCTTATCGCAGAAAAAATCGCTCGTGTAAACGGGCTTTTACTCTGCGAGCAGAGGTAGAAAAGAGCCTTTGCTTACAAGGTATGTTTAACTATGTTGATGTTAAACCCTGCACACAGCCTTTAGGACTGGAAACATGTTGTCACAATCGAACTTCATGGTTTATCTTTACTTCCACGAGCTAAAAAAGTGAAGCATGAAGCGACTAACGCGCGGCGCTTTGTTGCGCTAATTCCAGTTTAAATTCCATTGAAATGCAAGTTGTGCTACCAGGACTAAACTAGCACTATAATTAAATTTCTATTCTATGTCTACTATACAATGCAATGTTAAACCCTTACAGTACAAACAAAAACATTATTCCATTCTAATTGGACGAGGGGAGTACAGTTAATCGTTAATCGTACTCCGTAGAGTTACCAAGTAAATAAGTTGCTAAGACCTATATACAAATTAGCAAACAGACCAGAGGTACACGTATGAACGACCAGATCGACCAGACGCCTTCTATAAAGGCCCGTTTACGCTAGCATTTTTGTCGCGGGACTTGAGCCGCGATTTTATGGCGATTTTTACGCGCACAAGCGCCACCAATATTTAATGCAAACGCGCGATTTGGGTTACGATAAACGATAAACTCGCCACCGCTCAAGTCACGGGGCTTAAGATTGGTCTTTTTTTTAAGAAACATGTTGAGTGTCAAGACATCACTCGTACCCTTTAGAGACTGGATTTGGTTACAATTTTATTTTATTAATGTTTGTTTTTGTAACATTGCACAAAATATGAATAAAAAGGTCTAGAATATTTCAATCTAACGTTGCCTTGCCCGACTTATCTAGCTTTTGGATTCCAAGGATAATCCAGGTTTTGCATAAAGGCTAAGACGAAAAGTATTTCAGCTTCATAACGTAATAATTATTTTCTTCGAATAAAGTTTCCATTTTAAGATTACAAGTGCCGCTAAGGGCAGTTCGTGTTGTCGTCGTAGTTCAGAAGAAGGGCGTTTCGTGGAGAATCTGAGAGACAAATCCAACTAGAACACCCATAGACAAGACACTCCTCACAGAATGATAATTATTCCACTTGACAATAGTATCGCGAACGAATTCTTCGGACTCGCGATCGACAATCTTGTCGTAGTCGTCGTAGATCGGGTCAATCGATGCTGGCTTGAGTACGAAGAGAGTGTAAGGGAAGATCAAAAGCATGCTGCATCCACCGATAAGGAACGTCATCCCTTCAGAAGGCTTGCAATAGTAAGCAGCAGCTCCACTGAGAGCAGATATCATAGCAAGTCTTCGTTGATGGACCTTGGCTCGATCAAAGCTTGCTTTCCATTGTGCATGACAAGACTTGGTGTCCAAAGTCATTCTCGCATCGTGTTCTACAACATTGATGTATATACCTCCACCAGCGAATAATCCCACTGAAATCGTTGACATGGCCTTGAAGATTGGAAACATGGTGTCGCAATCAAACTTCATGGTGGATTCGAATGGTTTTAAAGACGTTTTTTGAAGAGTAAATATCGAAAAAGCATCAACCCTTGAACCTTTTTGAAAAAACGCACAAATATCAACCGCTGGTCAGATTGATCGCGGCATCTCGCAAAACAATGTGAATAAATTAAGGTAGCTCTACACCATCCATCAAAATTTTAGCATAATAGCAGGACTTGCGTTCCATGATAACTGTTAACTTATTATTTAAATAGATCGTTCATTATGTTTTCATAATTTAGATTTTTGGCAGAATATTGATATATCTGTTGGATAGGCTTAGATGTCTGTAATCTCTTGATATTGAGTCTTAAACCTTGTAACTTCTTTGTGATTTTTCATTTCAGTCTGTCCCTGATAACAAGCTCTCTGTTCACACCACAACAGAACTAGTCTTAAAAAGAAAATATATAGCACTATCAAAAAAGGTATGTCATTTGATTTTATTTTGATAGTTTGCTCTTACATTTGGTTCTCTTTTCCTTCTCCATATCTTTTTCTTTTTTTCTTTTTCTTTCTATCACTCACATTACTTTTTCTTTTTTTCAGGCTAGGCTTTTATCCAATGCCATTGAGAAGGAAAGAGTGGCTCTCAGATCTCTGAAAGGTTTAAGAGACAGGTCTGTTGGGTGCTGCATACACATTGAAATCTTTAAAGGCTTGGACACACGTTGCAGCGTTTCTTGCGACGTTGCTTGCAACGGGGAAATCGCACCGTGTGTCCACCAGTGCAACTGTTGCGCGACGTCGCACAAGTAGAAACGAGTTCTACTTTTACGGTAGACACACGATTCCCCCGTTGCGAGCAACGTCGCATCGTGTGTCTGAGTCTTCACTGACCTCAGTTTCGGGTGTCACCACAGAAAGACCACGCACCTTAAGAACACAACGTAAAACTTTCCAAAAGCTTAACCATAACTGTATTTGTAGCTACACCCAGAACCCATCATATGGTCGTGCAGAGGATGTAGACATCAACCTTATAATGCAAAAGAATGATATCAGAAACAAAGAGTTACATAAGCAAATAACGGATGCACAGGTATGATTTAGTTCAGAGTCGACTTACTTCTCTTAGCACGATTTATTGGAATATCTTCCAAGGCGAATCCAGAAATTTTACGATCAGCCAATTCAGCCTCTGGGGGGGTCTATGAGGCCAAGATATGGTTGAGTGAGTCAAGTATTAGCCAAGGCTTTGGAAAAGGACTTGTTCATTAGTTTGCACTCTCTAGCAGATTTATTCCTGAGTTTTTACGTGTAAATTTACTTCTTTTCAAGCTCAACCTTTTCACGCCAGACATCCAGCGAAAACTCCACATTACAGAAATGGATTTGAAAGATGATGAATATGATGACGATGAAAGTCTTCTCGATGTTTACGATAAACGACAAAGTATGATATCCAACGTGATGGCGAAACCCAAGACGACACGTGCAGCCAAGCACGACTTCGTAGAACACTCGTTCAAGAAACCTGTTTTCTGCTTCTACTGTAACAAACTCTTAAAAGGTAAAGGCTCGAACACACACTGCGGCGTTCCCTGCGACGTTTTGTGTCCACCCGTAAAAGTAGAACTCGTTTCTAGTTCTGCGACATCGCACTCAACAGTTTCACGGGTGGACACACGGTGCGATTTCCCCATTGCAAGCAACGTCGAAGGGAACGTCGCATTGTGTTTCCGAGCCTTAAAAGGTAATCATGCATGACGACGACGACGATGATGATGACAGTGACAGTACGAGTCACAACAACAACAATTTATTTGTACAAATTGAAGGAACTATTTACATAAATTTAACCTAAAACGATGCACAGGCTAATGCCAACGACAGTGATGGTGATGTGACGATGATGGTAACCCTTTTTTCTATCGGTTTTCTAGGTTTCCTAAAGCAGGGAGTGAAGTGCAAGACATGTCGAATGAGTGTTCATCATAAGTGCCAAGAAAATGTACCCGACTGTTCAAGAGAGCCGGTAAGTGGAGTCCCATTAGAAGGAGCGTCTTTCTCAGGGCCATCATGTTACACCAGCAATTTAGTCGCGCGACTTGAGCGGCAATTTCAACCCAAATCGCGCGTGTTTGCACTAAATTTCGAGTATGTTCGTATTGGTGGCGACTTGTGCGCGATCTGTCGCCGTAAAATCGCAGCTCAAGTTGCGCGACAAAATTGCTCGTGCAAACGAGCCTTTACAATACTCCAGGAAATAGTTTTCAAGGAAATCTTGTAGGCTTATGAGTAAATGTCTGTTTCAGAAAATAGCCATATATTTACGAAGACGGCAGTAAATTACCACGTAAGCTGCTACAACCACTTGAATCAGTTCACTGTACAACACTTATCATCTGTTCGTTATTACATTGCTTTTTCACTCCAGCTGCCTTCAAAGCGCAAAACAATGCCCGCCAAGACCTCGACGAGCTTTGACAGCGATTACAATGACTTTGATGACTTCGATGCATCGTACAGTGACATAGATGAAGAAGCATCTACCCCTCCCTCCATTAGGAAACTACCACAGAAACCTTCACCCGAACGTGGCGATGATTTCTATGGTAAGATTAAATCGTAACCTTGCACAGCAGAAGTAAAATAAGTGCCTTGAGGGCAACGAATTGACGGACGGACGGACGGACGAACGAATGAATGAATGTATCAGTTTTAAAGTTGACCATGAAACAACGAAGTCACGTGATATGAAGTAGGAAAACATTTGCACCCAAATGATTGTTATGCAGAATGAGGATGTTTGCCGCATTTTTCTCATTCTCGTTGTGTGACGATCATTATAATCCGGTAGGATCAGGGTTCTCGTAATTGTTGCTAAATTTGTTCTTTATTTTTGTAGATGTTGCAGAGGAATGTTTAGCAGAGGTAAGTCAATCGCTTTTTCTCCTTTTCTTTGCATCTTTTAACTAAATAAAGTTTCCTTGGCTTGCCAGCTACAAAATCGCACTCTTGGTATATGAAAACTAGTCTTTGTCTGAATGCACTGAATCACCAAAATTTAGCGAAGAACAAAAGATGAAAATTAACTAAATATTTGACTGGTTGGAAAAAAGCGAAAAAAAAAAAAGAAAGGAAAAAAAGAAAGAAAGAAAGAAAGAAACAAGACAAAAGAACAAGGGGTCGGGAAGAGCTTAAAAAAAGACTTCATTTTGGAAAAAAGGCAATTTTTTCGATATCTGAGATGTGAATGAACGCTTCTTCTCCCAGAAAATCCCGTGATGCCGTTTGATTAATACTTGTGTTTTAAACAGGAGTCGTATGGAGTAGCGTTATATGATTATGGTGGAGAAAATGTAGGAGATCTAAAGTTAAGGTACGTTGGTTGGGAGAATCGCTGTACACCCTCTTTTAATTCCCGGACCATCCTTCACATTCACAGTCATAGAGCTAGAAGACAAGCCTCAAGTCGTTCAGCTCACGATGTGATTTAAAACAGTAACTGAACTAAGCTGGTATTCGCCCTGTCATAGGATGCTTTAGCACTCGATGTCTGGAAATATGGTCCCAGATTAATCAATTATAGTAATCCAGTAAACAAGTATTTATGAAAGACAACTATCTTGTTTTGTTTGTTTTTAGAGCCGGCGACAAGATTCTCTTAAAGAATACTTCTGACAGTAATTGGTGGGAGGTACGTACTACCGCTGGCCAAAGATTGCCACAGGGATCCCAACAATATTTTTGATGCGACACTTCGTTGCCTTCGTAACCCTAATGTCCGCATTTTTTACTGCGTTTCCAGGGCACTTGTAAAGGACGATCAGGTTACTTCCCTGCATCTTACATAGAGGTAAGTGTGCATACGGTAGTGTGTGTATTGAGCGTTTTGCTTGTTTTGCACCCAGAGAAACGTAGGCTCACTCTGCACCCCAGAGACCTATTTTTCTTACTGCGCATGTTCGCGACAAACAGGCAGTTCATCGCGTGCATGGGCAGTAAGAACGACTGGCCGGGGTCGCGAGTAACGCAAGTTCAGATAGCTCACAGGAAACCCATGTCTTCAGTATTCGAACTGGTCTACTTCGTTCAGAATAAGGTAGTGAAGCACACCAAATGGTCTTTTGGTATCAGAAATAAGATCATTGTTTTATTGATATTATATTAACTAGATGCCATATTTGGTTCTTATACAGGAGATCTCACAAGACAGTGTCATTCTGAGGTGTCTCTTTGACTTCACCGCTCAAGAAGCGGATGAACTATCTGTGGTTGAGAACCAGGTAAAATATATCTGACCCTATAGCACTAGAAAAATACCCCATGCGCAGTTAAAAATAAAATAGTTTTTTTTTCTCTCGAGAATGGAAAGCTTTTTTCGCGTCATCTTTAATTGTATGCGTGAACTCGTTCTAAAAGTGTTTGAATGCGAGGCCACGGGGGGAAATGTATTGTTTCAACCAACATGGCCGCCGAATAATTAAAGCCCATAGATACGCATATCTCTGGTTTATCATATAAATCTCCAATCCTTCTTTTCTTACTGTATTTGATTTTTAGATTATAGTCCAAATCCAAGATGAAGGCAATGGCTGGATTGTAGGGCGAAGTGGAAGCGTGGAGGGGGCCATTCCTTCCTCGTACGTGAAGAGAATATAAGATAATGTCCCTTTCATTTATAATCCAATGATTGGATTGAACTGGGAATATCCAGGGGGCCATTTACTGCCTCGTATTCAGAGAGATTGTAGAATAATGTCCCTTCATTGATGATTGGATTGAACTGGGAATATCCAGGGGGCCATTTACTGCCTCGTATTCAGAGAGATTGTAGAATAATGTCCCTTCATTGATGATTGGATTGAACTGGGAACATCGAGGGGGCCATTTACTGCCTCGTATTCAGAGAGAATATAGAATAATGTCTCTTCATTAATGATTGGATTGAACTGAGGACATCGACGGGCTCATTGACTGCCTCGTACGTATAGAAAATATAGAATAATGTCCCTTTAATTGTCTTAAATGATAAATTTAACGACTAGACAATCGACTCGGGTGTGGTCGCAAAGAAAACTTGAATGTACGATAAGGCAATCTCGTCCCCGGCGCCTGCGTTCTACTGGTCAGCAACGATAAAACTAGTTTCTTTGTGCTAACAATAAGAAACGCAGCCTCTAGGTCAGAGGAAGTTCTAAGCGCGCGCGTAGGTTTCTAGTATTTATAAGAGTTTATAACAAGTTTTCTGTTCGTGCTTTCGCGTAGGTACTCTCTACTTTATGCTGTATTTGTACCTCTTAATTTTGGGCCTGAACTGTTCGTTACACTAGGAAAGTGAGAAGTTTGCAATAGACTAAATCCATCAATCTTATACATCATTTTTTAGTCATTGCGTCAAATTTTGCCAATGGAACGAGTAGTTTTCGAGGATAGTTTGTTTTTTACAGTAACTGATTTGTGTTCATGACTTCTAATTAACGAAAAGAGCTCGCCATTTCTACAAGTAAAGCTTGTATTCATAATTTGCTAGAGGTTTTAAGTAACAAAAAAATTATTAAATTTGTACTGACAATTATGATAAGACAAAAGAGCTGTATTCTCAGAATATTAATATT
The DNA here is from genome assembly GCA_011800005.2 of Stichodactyla mertensii. NCBI lineage: Eukaryota > Metazoa > Cnidaria > Anthozoa > Actiniaria > Stichodactylidae > Stichodactyla > Stichodactyla mertensii. The sequence goes on along the minus strand of JAAAQI020167670.1, from coordinate 2,880 downwards.
TAAATAAATATTTTCATCAAAAAGTCAAAATTGGAATGCAAGTTCTGCGAAATAGTGTTGTACCATTCGTAAACCCAATTGCAGTTTAGAGAATAAAATATGTTTATTGATATAGTCATTGGTGATTTTAAAAGACAATTCTAAGATGTTGGGAAAGAAAATGCATGCAAAAATAATCAACTCTGTTAATTTTTACATTTGGCAAAATACTGCAATAGCAGTATTTTGCCAAATGCGTATGTGTTCTTTTGACACAATTAGGCTGGTCACCATAAGCATTTATTCTGCTAATAAACCCAGTATCCACCACAGGAAGCCCGTGAGCGACACGTACACTGGCCTCGAATAGTGCATCCCCTGGCTGCACTGCAATCTGTAGCTGATAAACACCATCGTTAGAGAAATGATCTTTTGTCTTTCTACCGAACACAGACACACAGGAATCACATTTCCCTGTCTTCTTGGTTTCTTCAAAAGTTTGGACTTGGGAGTTCGGTATTTCTTTGAAAACTGATAAAATAGATTTGACTTCGAGTTTATGACAAAGATCAACTGTTGAGATCAAGTTTTTTATGTGTTCGACCACAGAATTAGCGAGGTCACGTGATATTTGCTGATCTGAGTCCATTTTCTCCCATTGCATACAGGGACACACCAAGGCAATGCCTGCTTGTTCACACGTTCTATTCTTCGCCTCAATAGTGTAAAACAGGCTTTAACCTGTTTTAATATCGTCAGGCTGTTCAGGATATGAAAGCACGTGACGTAAAGTTGCGTATACATAAAATGGAGAGGTTAGAATTTCCGAATTATGTTTAAGGTTTCTGTACGCCTCGGGATATTTCCATGGAAACCATCTATGGACAGTCAGAGAAAGAAAAGGCAACCTCTCTTCCAATTTTCCTTGCAACGATTTTCTCTGCCTAGAAAACCGGTAACCATGGTCACCAAAAATAATTACTATCGAATGATTCAAATGCTTCTTTTGGTCCAAATTTCTTAACAAACTTACCAAGTCTTCATCAGCATAGCCCAGCGCGTTCATGGTCTTGTGTGTGAGGTATGATGGCACAACCAAGGCGAATTTTGATCTGTTAGGGTACGTGTTGCAAAAGTACTTTATATAGTCAAAGGAAATATTGTGAATTGCAACACTTCCTGCGCAGTTGCCCTCTTGGATCTTGCCAACTGCGATCCAAAATGGTCTTGCGTAATAGTCTGTTGGTTCATGTTCAAAACCTAGCAATTTGTAATTAAAGGTAGCGATTTCAGGGTCGTCTTCACTGAATAAAGTTGCATAACCATGATTTTTAAAATCTTTGAAAATCCAATTCCAATCATCGATAGTTTTAGCCCCCTCGCTTTAGTTTTCTTCTGCTATCCCAGTAAGCATTGCGCTAAGCTGCGCTGTCGTCCCATCACCGACTATTCCTTTCCCTTTGAAAAATATACTATCAACTTCATTGGTTAAGTATGCAAGACTCCTGGGCATCCATCTTTCGTTGGAACTGAGCCGCTGATCTTGAGTCAAACATAATCATCAAGACATTCAGGCCCATTCCCTCGGCTTTTGTTGGCCGTGCTATGAGGTCCAGTTTTGGCGGGGTTTGAAGATGAAATTCTTTATACATTCCCCACTCTGTTTCAATGTTTACTTGGATAAATTCTGAATTAACTCTTATGTCTCCAGCTGTAGAAAAAAATAGAAGCTATTGAAGGGCGTGAGGTCCGGATACGGGTCTAGAAAATCGACGACACAGGCGTCACGCGTACGTTCTTGTTTAATGCGCGCGCCATCGTCTTCAAGGTTTTAGAACTTGAAACAACCTGAACTGACGTTCTGTCGAGAACGGGAACCTCAACGAAGACGGTGCGCGCATGAACAAAAACGTCCGCGTTCTCGACTTTCTTTGCTGCTTGAGGTCCTTACTGGACGAGTTGTTTTTTTGCGTTTGTACCGATCGAGCCGTAAACTAGTTCTACGCAGATATAAAATAGAATGAGACCGATATCTCCCTATCCGGCCGGACCGAACAAGCTCGCCCAATAAATTAGTATTTATAGTACAGAAATGAAGCTCTTTTTTATGTTAGAAAGTGTTATTAAAAACAGAAAAACCTATGGTCTGAAGGTTTACCTGCAATGTGTATCCCATAGAGACTTGTTTCATTGTTGTCACTGCACTCGTCTTTCATAACAAGTCCAACATTTTCCCCCGTATCTTGTGTTGACACGCCAGCATGTATGCACTTGCCACTCGAGATGTCCTGAAGACCACCATTAGTCATTATTTTGAAGGAAGGCTCACATTCTGGCGAAAATACTAGAATATACTCCTTGAGACCTTTTGATCCCGTAACTGGTACTAACAAGAAGATATGTTATATCAATGTCAAATGTTGCAGAAGGCAAAATACATATGTATATGGCTAGATTTACCGTGCCTTCATAACGGTAAACTAATGAGAAGTCGCATTTTGCATGCTGCTGGCCTATAAGAAGAATATGATCTCCACGATAGTAAGCGAGAATGTCAAATGTCTAACTCTTTAATTCCTTGTCGTTCCCGTTGCCATACATCTGCGCAGCTGATACGAATTCACTCTAGATGCTGGAAGCAAGAATACCATCAAGTATCTCCCCACAATAACTTCATGCGCGCCCAATAGAGATTGGTAAACTTGCATAATGCTATAGCTTGCATAGTCATGAGCTCTTATCTGTATATGAAGATTCATTCAACTGCAGTTCGGCCTTACTTTCCCGAAATGCATATCCAGGAATTCTGGATTTTTCTTTCATGTTAATTGATTAATTTGGGACCATACATCCAGACTCGATTGCTGAAGCGTCGTATGGCAGGGCGAAACCATTTACGGG
>JAAAQI020167559.1:0-24058 GCA_011800005.2 Stichodactyla mertensii | reverse complement strand
TGTTCCTCTTAAAGTTGATTGTCATCACCTTTCACTTGTATCTATCTGAGAAAAGGCCTATTGTAACCTCATTTTGTTAGATTTTTTTAATCACAAAAATCAAAAATCGTGAAAATCAGGTTCTGGGAAAATTATTATGAAAAAGGTATCATAACATTGTTGATATAATTTAGTTAGGCAAAATTGAAGAATAGTTTTTGGAATCAAAACAAGCCATGGGAGTAGATCATATTAGTTGTCTGTACTCTTATTAATGATGACTGGGAGCCAATCAGAGAGCAAGAAATTTGAAAGTTGATGCTGAAATACAGTTCACTGACAATCAAAGGTTTATCTAGGGGTAGGGTGGGGGTTTGGTACAACTCACCTGTTTTAATTGTCACAGTCATTCTAATTTAGCTGTCACACTGAAAATTTTGGCATCAGTTCTATTATCTAAGATGAAAATGAAATATGGTCCACAATCAGTGGCAATACATGTGGGGCTACCTTATTTGTACTAATTTTCATGATCATTTAATTTTACAATAAAAAGAGGCACATTTTGCAAAACTTAAATTTTGCAATTTGGCAGAAAAATGGGGTTAAAGGGAACTAAATGTTGGAAAAAAATAAATATCCACATCTCTTTTTTATTTTACACTGCATTATGTTAATAAACAATTGCAAAATTGAACAGAACAATAACAAACAAAACTAACTACATGATTGTTTTTGACCGAGTACAACATTATAACCTGCTACTACATGTCCTACACAGTACAGAATTCATGATGTCTAAGCATATACATTGAATAATAATGTAAATATATGCTAAAGTTATTTGAAGAGGCTTTTAAACCAGAGCATTTTACATTGCTAATTTTTACAGGCCTTTTCCTGAGATTGACAAACAAGGTGCATTGTGGTCGAGCTCGGGTACAAACACCACCGTATATGTAAGGCATGATGAAAAACAGATATTTGTACCCAACCTAGACCACAATGCACTATGTTTGTTATCTCAGAAAAGGTCTATGGTAATCTCATTTTGTGAGATTTTTTTAATCACAAAAAATCTTGAAAATCAGAGAATATTTTCTGGGAAAATAGACTTCTTTGCCTTTTATTGTTTGTTTACCCTTTTCAGACCACGTGATGTCACTCTTGGGAATTAATTCTTTATATGTTGATAGGTTAACATTTTCATAATAAAAGAACAATTCCCAAGAGAATGCCACGTGGTCTGAAATGGGCAATTTGCATACGAAGGTAAAGAGGTCTATTAAAATCAATGGTGTGAGATGGGTTATCATGAGCGTGGTCAGCAATGGTAGAATGATAGTACTGTCCGTTAGTAGTTTGTCGTTTGTGTTCTTTAATGCGGCAGCCGAAACGTCATGCTTTTTTCACTTTTACGCGTTTTACCCGTAAAATTCAACTTTACTCATTATGTCTAAACGCGAAAGCCTCAAACTAGTGTAATCAATCCTGTATTGGGTAACCTGTGTTTTTTTGCGGAACTGCAGTCTGAGGATCTTTGACTTGTCGGTGAAAAAAATATCAAATGTAAAATTTGTTTTCGTATTTCTCTTATCAAATTTCGTTGACGTAGTGAAAAATTGTATCATATCAGGGGTGGTGTGTATCTAAATCCAGCTGTTGTTTCCTGAACGTAAAGGAAAGGGTGAAAATATCCTAGATCTGGATATGGGGGCGGCCATGTTTTCTCATGGTATCAAGTGTCGGGTACCAAAATACTTCAGCAAAAACTTCTCTTTTCAGTCCCTCGAATCATTCTAAGGTGAGCACGTGTTCTGGTTTGAAGATGATTCATCGTTTTACCCGCAGTTTCCTGATTTTTATGGCGCTCTTCAATGATATTTTGTTATGTTTTTCCTTCATTACATGCAAATGTAATCATGGCGTCCCACATCTTTAGTGTCAGTGTGACTAGTTCATGTGATATATGCGCTATTTCCGAATCTCTGGGCGTGATTTCCTGGTTTACCCTAGTCTTACTGTAGTTACAAAAGAATCTGCACCTTCAGCGGTTTAATCAAATTAATCGGAGATAAAATATTCAAACGTCAAATGTCCTCAATTCAGGCTAGTAGTTCTTTCTACATGTCCTGATGATCACTGTGATTTTTGCCTTCCATAAGATTACAAGCGTCTACCTGTAAATGTAAATTTACTGAAAGTGTTATCCAAGTTTTAACATATTCAAATGGCGGTAAGTCCGTACATTTATTTTATTCAGGTGTTTAGTATTTGAATGAGTAGGTAATACAAGCACAAAAACTTCAGTCTATTAATATCAACATACTCAATGTAAGCTTGATCTTTGGAAACTTTTTCAAGTTCTGAGAAAAGAAATAGAAGGCCTAGTTTATGAATTGTTCAGGTGTTACTGTATTGTACTTTCCTGCTAAAAATCAATGAGGTGCAATTCTATACTAGGTCTTATTTAAAGGAGTGAAACTACTTATACTCTTGATAAAAGTAGGGTATGACAGTCGTGGAGTATTAGAATTTTAGGATTTAGGCTTTTATTATTATGATTAATGACATTTTGATATATCATCAGCAAGTGGGCTGTTGTGGGAGAAAACTTTAGACTGGACTTTCCTTCCCAGCTTCTGTCAGATAGCACACATCTTGAGAATAAAATATACATTAGGAAGATATAGGAGGTATATAGACATACCAGTATGTCTAGTTATGTCAAGAATTTATGAATGGTGTTTCTGAATTAAGTCATTTAATTAGATAAGGATGTAAACAGGACTCAGTATAAGTACTGATGATGTTACTATTCCAGACCACGTACCATAATAGCATCTCCTTGAGCATTAATATAGAATATCATACCTTGAACAATAACTTCCATTCATAAGAAATAGAAAATTACTAGACCTTAACCAGAGAAAAAAGGCAGTCTGCTCACCCGTTTGGTGATCTGTTTGGGTATTGTATATGTTGGTCCATCTGTCTACCTTCTTTGTTAGTGCACAATCCTACCATTATATTTCATAGAATTCTTATGGTCAAACTGGAGTGTTTGATTGACTGAGTCACATTGTCATCAGTCATCACTTTCATTATTTATTTCTATTACTGTAATCACATTCTCAACATACCTAGCTTTCAACTTTCAAAATTTAGCTATTTTTATCCAGTCACACCCAAATTAAAGATACTATCTAATGCACCCATTCCTTTGCTTCTTGGCCTTGATAAAGCATCAAGATGTTTGCTGCATTATTTTATGCTTAAAAACTAAGTTTGAGGTTATGACAAAGCAGTTTGCCATTTTTTCCATTGGTTTTAGAAGAAAAGATATTGTGAATGATAAAAAGAAAATATGGTACTTATCAAAAAAACTAAATTTGTTGTGGGTGAATTTTAGATCATGAACCCACTTGCAAACAGAAGAAAACAACAGCCAGAAATGTTATGTGGTAAAGAAAACAGGAATTTATAATTTCTCTGTTAATACTAACTTCTTTTGCTGTAATTACAGGAGTCTTTAGATCAGTTGATAATGGTAGAAATTTGGACCTACCTTTCATTCTTCTTCTGGTATAGAAGAATTTCAAAGTGGCTTCTTCATTTTGCAACTGGTTCATGTGAGCTTCAGAGAATCTGCTACAAAACACAGTATGGTGCTGCAAGAACAAAGTCAATAGGTAAGAAATGCTCCTATTGTTTACATAAAAATGGGTTATATTGCATTAATTGCAGCAGGTAAGAATTGGCAGCAGGTACGTAGCAGTGCTTTATATAGTCATCTTAAATATAGAATTGATCCTGAAAACATACATGAAGGTACCCCATCAGGAGGTCCTCCTTTAAATTTAAGTTTAAAGATGTTAGAGTAAAATAACAGATGCATGGTAATTCTGTAGTTGTATGATTATCTCATGACAGACTTGGTTTAAAAAGTCTTTATGGTAATAGCTAGAACACTGACATGTTTGCAACTATGCTTAGAAAACAGAACTGATACTGGAAAGTCAGCATTATGAACAAAGAAAAGAGGATTTTAAGATAACAAGCACTCAATAAGCATGTAAAAATGATATGTAACACAGAGATTTTAATTGAATATTTTTTTTTAGAGGAATCATTGAGAAATTCTAGGACACAGGTAATTTCAATTTTCTTTGGTCATTGGTCATGTTCATATTTATGTCTCAATTCATTATAAACTAAGTTGTTGGTTCTAGAAAAAGTTGTCTATCTCTAGGTGCCACTGGAATTTCTGTCTCCTAGCTCAGGCTGAGTCAATTGAGCATTGGTCTGTTGTGTGGGAGGTCATGGGTTCAAACCCCAGCCAGACCAACACTCAGGGTCATAAATTATCTTAGGAGGAGGTGCTGCCTTTGTAATTACATCTACAAATGGTTAGACCTTCAGTGACAAATGACTGCATCCCGACTGCATTCAGGTTTTCCAGTTTAATACCAGTCTTATTTGACTGTCATCTTTATTCTATCTATTTCCAAGGGAGGGAAACATTCTGGGGTAGGGAAAGTCAAAGACCAGCCACTTCCCATTGGATATTTTCTTATTGATTACTGGAAATAAAATAATGAAAGTGTGATGGATACAGACACAATGACATACATTGTTCAATCTTATCTGTTGTCGTCTTTGAAATACAGGCCCTCAGAGAGCTTCCTGACAAACCTAATGTTGATATTGAAGAGACTGTAATGTTAGTGATGACAGCCAAAAAAATTGATGTTGGCCAAGAAAAAATGTAAGTGTGAAAACATTTAAAACAAATATAATTTATCCTCACATAAGATGTCAGACAAGAACATATTAAAATTTGAACTCCAATATTCAAATTTAGTGGTTGTATTGAACTGAATTTAAAGTCAGCCTCACTATTTTTCAGGTTTTATGATTCAATGCATGTGTGCTTGAATCAAATATGTGGCTACACAGAATTGTTTAAAATTGTAGAGGAGAACAGACAAGAAAAGTACTCTTCTGATAATGAAAATCATGAAAAGAAATTACTACAGGTCAGTAGAAAAATCTAGAACCTATTGCTGATTATAAAGATCAAGATAAATCACAGTATATCATAGTCTTGTCATACAAAAATTGCTAATTTTAATCAATTTTCAGATCATTAATAAGAGTACAGACATTGACATACTGTTGTCAGGGAGTCTGTGCTATTTCTGTTTTTTCTTTTAGTCACTAATAATGGATTATTTTTTTCACTTTTGTTATGGCAAAAAAAATGCCTGCTTTTTTATGTGGCTGTCCTCTTGTTGATTATAAATTGCATGACATGGTCAAAGTCATGTGAAAGATGTTGAACATAAAAAGCATGCAATTTTTTAAATTTACAATTATGATTGTTACTGATTGAAGTTCTTTTTTTGTGGACACTATTAGCTTTGGGAAATTATGATGCCCAATACCGAACTAGAAGAAAGAATAACACAGCAGTGGGGTGAGATTGGGTTTCAAGGGAAAGACCCAATGACTGACTTCAGAGGAATGGGGATGCTGGGGCTAGACAATTTATTGTAAGTTAATTCTTGGTAAATATCTAATTATTTTTCATTAAAGGATTTTCTTTCATTCATTTGGTTGTTTGTTCATTCACTTGTTAGTTTATCTCTCTCTCTCACTCACTCACTCACTCACTCACTCACTCACTCACTCACTCACTCACTCACTCACTCACTCACTCACTCACTCATTCATTCATTCATTCATTCATTCATTCATTGAAAAAATCTACTCAGAAAATATATTTTCCTCTTGTCCCAGGCTTATTTCTCACAGCACAGCAAAATGATACTATATATGTTGTAATGAGGGTCACATGATCTTTAGTAATGTGTTGTATTGCCTTGCCTTTTGTCTTTCCCAGTCCTTCAATATCTTCAAACGCCATAAGATGATTCATTACTTCTTTCTTTTTCAGATACTTTGCATCAAAGCATACACCTGCAGCAAGAAAAGTTCTCTCAAACTCACACCATCCACATTATGGGTTAGTATACATTCTGATATAGTTAAAATGTACTGCCTAGGCATATATCTATACCTTTGAGGCAAAAAAGGAAGAAACCATTACTCAGTATGGCTGTCAGTTGATGTTGCTGTCTTTCTTGCCCAAAGTTTCTTGCTTCCTGTTTTTATGGGATGGTCTTTGGAAAAGCAGGATAGAGGCTCAGTTATTCAATTTCTATTTTATAGATACTCCTATGCTATAGTTGGCATCAACATAACTGGAATGGCTTACAGACTCCTTAAGACTGGAGCGTTAAGGACTCATTTTTACAACTGCAAGCAGGGAAAACCAACAGTTGTTGACTTTAATGAAGTTTTTTGTAAGTTAAGTGTCCTTTTTATCTAATTGTTCTTTTCATTCTGAAAAGTCATACATGGTCATTCATTTAAAATTTTGATTTTTTTGCAGGTTATTTGCTCTTTGAATTCAATTCCTTCTGGTTTAATGAAAAGCCTGAGAGTATTATGGAATTTAACAGAATCAGAGAGAAATTTGAAGAAAAAGTTACAAAGATGTTGAATGCTGATATCAATTTACAGCTGACATTGAAGTACAAAGATTCTAATGATGTAGCATCCCTTTCATCAGTCACTTCACTTGACACTCACTTTTGATGTTCTTCATGATGTCATGTGGTCCTTGCAGGATTCAAGTAGGATTTATTTTAGTTCTTAGTGACTTTCCTACAATGAACAATAGTTTAAGGCTTGGACACACAATGCAACATTGCATGGAAGGGGAAAATTGAACCAGGATGTGCAAGAGGCTTGGCCAAATGATGCAACATGGCCTGCATCAATGCTTGCAATGGGGAAATTGCACTATGTGTCCACCCGTGCAATTGTTCTTTGTGACCCTCACCAGCAATTTTGCAGAATTAGAAATGAGTTTTACTTTTACAGGGGGGACACAATTTCCCTGTTACAAGCAACATCACAGGGAATGTTGCATCATGAGGTTAAGCCTTTACTTTCAGTATTTTTGTTGAATGAAAACATGTTCAATTTAGACAGAAATTGGGCTCCAGGAAAATAATAGAGTGATTATGACTTATTACTTCATTGTAAAGCACAGAAATTGGATGTAGTTAGTTCCCCATTTGTGATTGGTCCAGACAAGTGGAAACCATTTAAGTGTCCTGGTACCACAGGTATCCCATCCATGTAAAATCTGATGAGTAAAAATATTTATTTTTAAGTCTAAAATATATTTAACAGCCTTATTAATTAGTTGGAATACTAAGGTAGTATAAACAACAAGGAATGCTGTATATAATTCTCATTTGAATCCTTTTATTGTCATTTAAAGTTCCAGTTGCACTCATCCATTATTGTTTCATGTAGATTAAATTTTCTATGAACACTGACTTTGTGAATCATATATTACAACTTGATACACTGAAAAAAATATTAACTTGAAGATATTATAAAATATATATTAATTCATTTTGCTGCTTATATGATGTGAATATTTATAAATTTGATGGTATTCAAGTACATGCCTGCTCTATTATTATAAATAAAACAGTATTAAAGTAAAACATAGTTTCAGATTTAGTCTGTATCTGTGTCATTTGATCAATTTTTCAGAAGTGGAGCAAGGGACAAGTCTGCTTTACAGTGTATATGAGTGTCAGTTAAAAATAGATTAAGGGCTGCAAATGAGACAAGGGGAAATGTAGGTCTCTCTAGAATTGGTGCATATAAGAGGTGTGGATAGGCCATTGCTTCAACTTCTGAACAATAGAATTCTAAGGTAGTTAGGAGTCTAAAATGGGCTGCCTGTGGTCTGATTGATGAGCCAATGGAGGAATCCAACCATCAATGCAGAAAAAAAGAAAGGTAAAGTATAGAGGGGAAGAGCTGGTGCAAATATGGGGAGGGTCATTATTTTTCATACAAACTCAAAGGAGGGGTCACAAAAAATTGTGCGAGTCAGAAGTGCTTTGGTCGGTTGGGGGTTATAATAATTCATGCAATTTATTTAGGGGGCAAGATTTTTTTGCAGCAGGAAAGGGATAGTTCCTTAAAAACATGTAGATTGAAAAAAATGCACTAGCCCTCCCCCCACTCTAATTAATGGCCGGTCCCTAAACATAAAGAAAGAAGGATGTATGTAATACAATAGGTATTGCAAGTGTTTGGAACCAAAAATATTCTTCTTATAGAAGCAATTTCCAAAGATAGTAGCAGAAAAGTAAATTTAATTTAAAGAAAACAACAACAGTTTTTAAAAACATGTTTCGGCATACTTATGTCATCTTCAGTTTAATAGAGAATGAATCAAATTACAACTCGTATTTATGCTATGAATAGATTATAAACAATATCAAGTGACATAATAAAAGCAGTGGAACAAAGGAAAACTATGAAAGTAATTATAAAGTAAGAAAAGTATTAAAATGTTGAACTTGCTTGTCAAGTTCAGGATTATTGCTTTTGATATAGAAGGCTTCTTTAAGTTTCAAATCAACAGTTGTCTTAGCAGAGTCTAAAATTTTAAAACAGGCAGGCGTATACATATTCACACATAGGATACTTTGAAAGGCAGGCGTATACATATTTTTACACATAGGATACTTTGAAGCAATTTCATTAGCCCTAGCCCTAGCTAGCTTGAAATCCAAAAAATTCGCAAATTCTCATTTTTGAATTGATATATTTTTCTCTCAGAAAATTTTGTAATATTTTTGGCAGTTCCCTCCCCTCCCCTTCCATAAAACTATTTAGTCACGCGATAGCGAGGTATGATCTGACGTCAGAGCCTGCGCAGTGGCTTCGAATAGTCCTTCTCGTTCTGCTGTGGCCATTGTCTTGCGGTAGAACCAACTGGTTCATTTAAAAAAATAATCTGCTAGCCAGGGATAGCTGGCATTAACCTTCTCAAAAATGGGTAGTAAGTATCTATAAGTATCCCTTTAACTGCCTGTGTTTGATTTTCCCATGAAATTATCCGTAGCTATGCGAAATCGTGATCTAACTTTGTTCCTTTTTCGCGCTTGCAGTAAAATTTCTCGAAGTCCTACGTCCATTCATTTCCGTTTTACCCGAAGTATCCAAACCAGAAAGAAAGGTAAGACCACAGTTTAGACGCCCTAAAATACTAGATTAATTTTACTTCTTCTTCTCACTTAGATTTATTCGTCGTTATCGTCTTATTTTTATTTACGCTCTCCGTCTAAATGAACAAAACCCGATCCTCCATACAAGAAGTGGTTACGTGTCCTTAAGCGTGTGGCCCTCGACAAAAATTGGACGCTACATAATAAACCGGCTTTCCTAACTAAACTTATTATAATTTGATATTATTTTAACAGATCCAGTTTAGAGAAAAAGTGCTATGGACAGCAATCACACTTTTTATCTTTTTGGTTTGTTGTCAGGTAAGGGAAAAATATAGTTTTTAACCACGGTTTTTTGTGTACTTTCTTATTGGGGAAATTTGGGGTCAGTTTTAAAAACTATGAACTGACTTTCCTAGTGTGATCTATACAATGTTAAATCCTTTCCAGTTGAATTATAGGTTTCTTGATTACTATCAGGAAACCATCAAATCATGATCCACGTTTAGCTTATTTAGAAAATTTTCTTGCTTTTCCAGATTCCACTTTTTGGAATCATGTCTTCAGACTCGGCCGATCCTTTTTATTGGATGAGGGTTATTCTAGCTTCTAATCGAGGTAAGAATGTTAATTTTCAGACCAGTGTTTACCAGCTGTGCCAGACATAACTGCACAGTTATCAAGCATTAGTCAACCAAATGTAGTCGTAATTTAATTAAATGTAAAAGCTAAATCTTCATTAGATCAATGCTTTTTGTGGGAAAACTATCATGTTTACTAGTAGAAAATTGGTGTTCGTTTTGAGAAATAAATGGAACAAAATTTGTTTTCTTATATATTATTGAGAAATTGCAGAAATGGAAAAATTAGGATAAAAGGATAATTAACTCAAGTCAATAAAATTTAATTGGGACCTGTATATGTGAAAGTTCATGTGGGAAACAGTGTTTTCCCAAAAGCATCTCAACAAAAAAAAAATGTCGACTCAGCACTAGAGGTATCCTACATTGATGTAAGAATACTCTAAGGTTATTTTGGTAACTCCATAAACTTTTTTGGGTTGGTTTTAGTTTTCTCCTGTACTTTGGGAGTTTTCTTCTGGATCTAAAGCATTTCTTATTTCATGGAAATAGATCACAGAACAAGGCTACAAAATTATTAAACTTGTAAAATAAGTTCTGTAAACTGGGAAAATTGTTACATCGTGACCCATATTATTGTAACTTAGGTTTGATTTTTGTGCTTTTCTGATCTGTCAATCATCTTCAGGGCAGGAGTTAATGCGAATCTGCGAAAACCATTGGTTGAATAACCTCCACCCCAAATGCTGATTGACAGCTCAGAAAAACACAAAACTCCAACTGAATTTATGATAATATGAGTCACAATGCAATAATTTTTGCAGTAAGTTATAAGTGTTATTTATTTCAGGTACATTGATGGAGCTTGGTATCTCTCCCATCGTCACCTCTGGTCTTATTATGCAGGTATGGATATGTTCAAATGCAGAACAGATGTGAAGAATTATATTATTTGTAATCCCAAAATGTCCTTAGGTGTGTGCTACACCAGGATTAACTATAGTATTGTTTTATTTTCTTTTGTAGCTTTTGGCTGGTTCCAAAATCATTGAAGTAGGAGATACTCCGAAAGACAGAGCACTTTTCAATGGAGCTCAGAAATGTATGTATCTGTTAGTCTGTTCAAGATAGGGCAGATTTCACATAATTGTGACATAAGCTTGTGGCATGATTGGTGTTGTGTGTGATGTTTTCTAGAATTTTGACATGCCTTGACCAATTCTTGGTTTGCAATCATTTCCAAGAGAGCAAAATAACAAAAGGCATGTCTGCCATGTTGGAAGTTATAACAAAAGAATTCATTGGAAAATCTTTTGAAATTCTTCCAACATGGCAGCTATGACACCAATTGCAAACTAAGAATTCATGACCATGTTTGTGCCACATGCTTTTCAGTCATACCAAATAGAATGTAAAGCTCCTACAAAATCCTATTCTTGGCTTTCATGGGTTCCTGTGGGAATAGAATCACAAAGACACGGCAGCCATGTTGGTGTACCAAACAATAGAGGCTGATGAGAAAATCTTTTGTTAACTGTACACCAACATGGCTGCCATGATATCACATGAAAACCAAGAATGGTGATGAAAAAAGAAAGAAATAAACCTGATTATTTGGTAATGTATGCTAATCTTACATTTGTATTTTGCTTAGTATTTGGTATGATAATTACCATTGGTCAAGCTGTAGTGTATGTTATGACTGGTATGTATGGTGATCCAGCTGATCTGGGACCTGGTATCTGTCTTCTCATCATCATTCAGGTGTGTATTCATGTTGTGCCAATTGGAAACTTGAGAAACACACTTGCATTTTGTCAGCTTTCCAGTGCTTATTTTAAGTCTTGGTGACTGTCTAATGTCCTCCACTCTAACAATGAAAGAGATTTCCAAACACAATAATTCTTAGATATACATTATAGAAAAAAACTTTCTCATGAACTGTCAAAACATGTTTATTAAAACGTTTTAGAGTGCATTGAGTTTGTTATAAGACTTGAGTGTATAAGTGGAGTGTATAAGTACATTATTTCTTATGGGTTTTGTTTTCCACTGTAGCTTTTCTGTGCTGGTTTGATTGTATTGTTGTTGGATGAGTTACTCCAGAAAGGATATGGTCTTGGGTCAGGGTAAGATTTGTAATGTTTAACCACTATGGGCTACCATGTGGCATGACACACACACACTGTGAAACTTGGTTTGTGACACCATTGCGCACATCGTTTCCTTAATCTGTGGGATTGACTGAAAATACCATTTTATAACAGTGACAAAAGTTTAGTCTAGTCCAATCTTAATGTCTGCTTATTTGTTCATTTTAGTATTTCATTATTTATTGCCACAAATATTTGTGAAACAATTGTCTGGAAGGCCTTCAGTCCTGCTACTATCAATACTGGAAGAGGTAAGTTATACTGTCTTAGTGAATTAGCTACACTTTTCACAATAGATCTATATTCTTGAATGTATGGAGTCAGAATTTCACTGGGCCCTGTTTAATCATCTACTTGGATTTCATTACCAGGCACTGAGTTTGAGGGTGCAATCATTGCATTGTTCCATCTTTTGGCAACAAGAACAGACAAAGTTAGAGGTTTAAGAGAAGCTTTCTACAGACAGAACTTACCCAATCTTATGAATCTTATGGCTACTGTCTTTGTGTTTGGTATTGTCATATACTTCCAGGTATGTTGCACTAGCATATTAGCTGGTGATAAAGTATAGAAGTGGTTGACCAGAGTTACATTATTCGATATCTGGACATACCCCTGTGCTTTAGGCTTAATAGTATCTACAGGCAGAGCATAATAGTAATGAATGGTAGTATTTTTTCTTACTCAAACGGATCCTGTAGTACCTAAAATGATCAGATAATCCCTTAAAATGTAGTTTTACATAAAACACTTCTCACAGTTGAAGGAAAATAATTTTTGTTTCTTTGATCACAATAATATACAGTAATTTTGTTCTTTTTTTTTTTTAATCCAGGGCTTCCGTGTTGATCTTCCAATCAAGTCTGCACGTTACAGAGGACAGTACAGCTCTTACCCAATCAAGTTGTTTTACACATCAAACATTCCCATCATTCTTCAGGTAATGTAGAAAAATGGTTCAAATGTACCTTAGGTAAACTCTTTTTTAACTCATATAATGTACGAAATCTTAAAAGTGTGTACATTTATGTACAGTAGGACACAAACTGTGATTATATATTTTACATTGGTAACTGCCTTGGGCATAACATTTACAACTTTTTTGTTCTTTTAGAGTGCCTTGGTTTCCAACATCTATGTAATCTCTCAAATGCTGTCAGCTAAGTTTGCTGGAAACTTCATTGTAAATCTTCTTGGAACTTGGGCAGAGGCTGGAGGAGGACCAGCTCGCTCCTATCCTATTGGTGGGCTCTGCTATTACATGTCACCACCAGAGACAGTGGGGCACATAGTGGAGGATCCAATACATGCACTGGTTTACATTATCTTTATGCTTGGATCTTGTGCATTTTTCTCCAAGACATGGATTGATGTGTCAGGATCCTCTGCCAAGGATGTAAGTAATATTACCTCACTAGCTAGCTAGCCTTTGTTTTAAAAAGACTCCAGGATGTATTTTATAGATTTTAGAAGTGGAAAAGGGGAGGAGCCTGTCTCTAAGCCACACAATTAAACTTAAGC
Organism: Stichodactyla mertensii; assembly: GCA_011800005.2. Taxonomy (NCBI): domain Eukaryota; kingdom Metazoa; phylum Cnidaria; class Anthozoa; order Actiniaria; family Stichodactylidae; genus Stichodactyla; species Stichodactyla mertensii. Next base: position 10,714 of record JAAAQI020167559.1, on the reverse strand, counting down.
TGTAAAGATGTAACAATACAATACTTTTTACTTCAATTTCTTTTGTTCCTTTTAACCCAAAAGAAGTAAAAGACGAAAGGAGGGAGGGAGGGGGGATTTTTGTGTTAACTTTTCAAGTACAGAAATAGTAATGTACTAGAATTCTTGAGTATTTAACTGTATTTAACTTTAATTTAACATTAATTTTTAGGTTGCTAAGCAACTGAAAGAGCAGCAGATGGTCATGCGTGGACACAGAGACAAGTCGATGGTACATGAACTGAACAGGTAAAATACTTTAGATGATATTCAGTATTCTGTTAAAGTATCCTTGTGATTCCTTTTTGTTTCTCTTTAGGGACTGTTCATTATTTATTCCTGGGGAGGGGGACTGGAGGAAATTCAGGTGTCTCAAAAAGGGAGAAAAGGAAAGGGGTGTTGAAATTTTATTTCTTACTTAATGGGGATCTGGATCTTGAAAAACTACAGAAAAGGAATGTATTTTAGCAAGGAGCTTATTGGTGGTGGCAGGAGGGGGTGGTGGGTGAAAATGTTGGGAGGGCATAAGGGGGTCTTTATAAGAACTTGAAGAGACTTGGGCTGCTGATTGTTTTTCTTAAGTTTTCCTCCAGCCCATCCCCAGGCATAAATAATAAACATCTCATGTCAATTCAATTTCATCTTAGTCCTTAAATTGAAATTAAAATCATAATTTCATTTTGGTTTCAGGTACATCCCAACAGCTGCTGCTTTTGGAGGACTTTGCATTGGAGCCCTCTCTGTCCTTGCTGATTTCCTTGGTGAGACAAAATCACAGTAACTCTGATTTTAAGTCCTTCATTTTATAGATGAATAACTTGTATTCATAGAATGAGTACTCAGGTTGGAGACTAGAGGATCACTGGAAATTGCCTTCTCAAACGTCACCAATAATTGAGGAGAATACAAAATGAATCACTTAAAATGTGGTGGTTCAGATTTGTAATCTTAATCTAATTATTAGCACTAAATTTGGCAAACTTTCGCTATGATTTTCACCTAGAATTATTCATGGTTTGAGAATTAGCTAGATCAAACACTTGAAAGAGGGTTCATCCTCTATCCAAACACCTCCAAGTTCATTAAGAAAACTTGGCAGCGGCTCCTTTTTTTTAACCCACTTCTCAGTTTTTGGATATGGGATGAAACAATCTTTCCAGTGTTTGATGTATTACTTGAAAATAGTATCACCAAAAAGTATAAATTTTGGAATTTGCCTCCAAACCTTTGTAGTTTGTGCCTTTGGCATATGCAACAGTTGTTTTGGGGGTGAAACTGTCCAACTCAAGCCTATATTGACAGCTGATTATTTGCAGGGTTTGCACTGTTCTGGAATTCATGGAAAATTCCTTGAATTTTGAAAAATTTATTCCAGGGACCTGGAAAGCTGATGGAAAATTTTAATTTTGACACTAACTCCTGGAAAACTCCTTGAATTTTCTATTCTATTAGTCTTAAGTTAAATATTAGGATTTAAAATAAATGTTGTTGAATAGTACGACATGAAATTTCAAAGTTAAGGGTCCTGGAATTTTTATATTAATTCCCTGGAAAAACAGCTGGAATTTTATAATCTTCTAGTAGTGTGAACCCTGTATTTGTTTCAGTCATTTATCAGTATTTGTTTATGATTTCAGGTGCCATTGGTTCTGGTACTGGTATCCTGCTTGCCGTCACCATCATCTACCAGTACTTTGAAATCTTCGTGAAGGAGCAAAGTGAAATGGGTGGAATGGGAGCCCTGTTGTTCTAGTTGCTTTGTTTTATTCCGTTATGCCAAGAGCTGATGATTCAAGAGTCTTGTAACCATCATTTTCACGTCAAATCTCTTCCATCTTGACGGATCAAAAGAATATAAAGGGTATTTAATTTTTTTAGTATCAATGTATTCAGAGTCCATCTCACTATTATGACTCGAGTACAAATAAATCTTTTATCTGCAAATGCCTGATATTAATGGATATTAATATTATTACCCTGAAATTAGAAAGATCCATATAAACAGTTTTTGTAGATACAAAATGCAGAATTCTTGTCTCTGTCACACTCCTGTTCTTTTATTGCTATCATTTCAAGAAGGAAAATGATGTGGTATCCATATGGTATCTTGATAATTGGTTTGTCATCGTGTATTGTCGCCATCTCATTTATAAAAATGTAAAGTGAAAATCCAGCAATGTTATTCAATTATTTCATTGAATATATTATGCCTCACTTTATTTCACCATCGTAAGATCAATAGTCATCCAGAATTTTACATATTTTAGATGCCTCTAGTTTGTGTGTCACATGACCAATATATAATATAAATAGAGATAAAAACCTTTGAATAAAATGTGTCTTAATCACGTGTTTACGGAAATTGAAAGCTGTAGTCGTGTAAGTGTTTCCTGACACAGCATTGAGTACTGGTATTTGTGCGCACTATTGTATGCCAGGGTTCGAACGGGTTTTGGAAATTGATAATGCATTTTTCCAGGACCTTGAAAATTTTGGAAAATTGATTTTTGGTCCGCTAGGCTATGGAACAGTTGTGGATTTTCATTGTAGCTTGTCCAGCTTATACCTTATAATTGTTTTGGTTGTAAAGCGCCGAAGATTTTTCTGTCAGCACTGTACGTGTGGTGTACGTATTGTTTTGCATTGGTAAATCTATGTTGAATGTTTCAGATCCATTAATAGGCTTTATTTTTGTGCTTTGTGTGGTTTTGGAAATTTGTGTCAAAAGGCTTTGGAATGTTGGGGAAAATTCTTACACGGGATCCTGTACGAACCGTGGTATGCGGCACTCCCTTGCAAATATGACCGAGGTTGACATTAAAGTACAAATTCTTGTATTTGAGATTTTTGCGTTTGTCACTTATCTCGCACGCGAAAGGACGGATCACATATGACAGAAATCCGAACTATTGACGTTTCTGCGTGCGTGTATTAACTATCGCATGTCATAACTATGTAGTATCACGTGACTGAACATGAAAACGGCTTCCCATCTTAGGCTCACGACAAGAATTCAGTATGATGCTATGGGCAGAATTGACAGCAAGGAATAAATATCTACTCTCCTTTAGTCACAGAAAATTTCACTTAAAGTCTGTGAAAAGTAGACTGAGTACGTGCGGCAAGACTACGTGATAGTCTACTAAGGGTATCTAGAAACAGGGTTCCCACGGTCAGGGAAAAGTCAGGGAATTTAGATTTTTTTCAAGGTCAGGGAATTGTCAGGGAATTTTGTATTTGGTCAGGGAATTTTACAGTTTTTTCTAAAAGTCAGGGAATTCTTATCATTAGCCTCTATTCGTTTTGAATTCGGTGACAATTATGTAATTTCATAGGTATGAAGCTTCGTAAGGCTTTCTATTATATAGAGCAGATTTCGTATGACTGTGAAAAAGTCGCGGCACGAACACGGCGCGGACACGGTCAAGGCGCGGCAAGGAATTTTGGAGTTCTACAAAACATCACGGTCGCGGCAAGGCACACTTATGGCACTGACCGTGCCGCGACTTTTTCACAGTCATACGAAATCTGCTCTAATTCTTTATAGGACTTAGGACTTCATTCTGATTTACACACCAACTATCATATGACAGCATACAGAATTAACAAGGAAGAACACACAATATTGATCGCCAAGAGAAGACACTAAAAAAACAATATAAGAAACAACATATTTTGTTTTTGTCCATGTAAATGTGTTTTTTTATTAAAAGGACTAAAGAGAAGTGTGCATCTTGGTCATTGAAAATGGTTTTTGGTCAGGGAAAAGTCATGGAATTTTACTTTTCCAGATGAGTGGGAATCCTGAGAAAGGTCTTGTTCTTCTGTTTGTGACGGAGAATCCATCATTTTCTTCATTTGGACTCCGCCTTTCCTCATATTACTTTGAAGCTGTGCTTGTGATTAATGCTAACGTTTCTAGCTGTCAGTAGATATTTCAGATTTACAGGCTTTGGTTACATGAGATTACATGCAAGTTGCAGTGTGTCATGACTTCTTAACTGAAAAGTTCAGTAAGATTCCTTCAACTGTAATTCCTTACTTTACACAACATGTCTACCTGGAATTCTGGATTTTTCTTTTGTTATGATTGATTACTTCGGGACCATACATCCAGACAACGATTGCTGAAGCGAAACTATTTACGGGTCAGCTGGAGATTTCGGCTCCAACACCGCTATCCATAATGACTGATCAGGGAACTCGGCTGAAGCCTAACGTGAGAAGTTAGTCATGGCCCCTAGACCATGGAAGATTAACCCCTTGTTTGATCTCTGAGAACTACTAGTCCTTTGACACTCTGACCCATGTGGGAGGCGTTAGAAAAGCTAGACATGCGCAGACCACTTGTGGAGTATTCAATTTCGTCATTCTCAAATAAAAAATAGATTTATATTGCTGAGATTCTTGGTACTATAATTGAAAAATCAGCGTTTGTGCGGAAATCTTAGCTTTAGTTGTTTTACTTTTGCGGCAGTGCATCGAGTTACATGACACTGTAATATTTTCAAACTTTTGAAAGCGCAATTTGGAATTTTTCTTATTTGAGTTGAAAGTTTAGTCCCCATTCAGAAAATGAACGAAGTTTTCACGCACTGAAAGTAAAACTTTTTAAGAGGTCCATCGAACATCCCTGAAGAAAGAAAGGAAGGAAGGAAGGAAGAAAAGAAGGGAGGAAGGAAGAAAAAATTCTTTCATTTGGGTGCCTTTCCACATCTGTCTTTCTCATCCGGCTTGGTAGCGTCCGCAAAATACAGATACAAAGCCGACTGTTGTTATATCCATTTTTTACCAAGTCTTTTGTTGTTGTTTTTGTTCTCTCTTCCTTTTGAGAATAAAATGGTTTTCCTGCAGACTTTTTCTGATTTTCTTTTCATCATCTGCTCTATTTTTCCTTTGTTTTTTTTTTGGTTGCTGGCAAAAATACGCTGGCAAAAAACCGCTGGCTCCCAGAGGTACGCATGCGCACTTGTCATGCAAATCAAGGCTACGTGGCAGAAGAGTGATACCAGAGAGAGTTAGAAACTGAACTTTAGCGCTTATTAACTTAAATACTCCAAAGGTTTTGGACTTTCTTTCGGAGGCACAAGCCTCTTCCATACTTCATTTATCGCCATTTTGGTTTTCATTGATTTTTATCATATTTCAAGGCGAATAAAACCATGATGAGTCAAGGCCCTCCACCGTCAGGAGCCGGCTACGGGTAAAGATGGCGGACGTCTGAATTTCGTGAAGTTAAGTTTCGGTGATATTAATTGTTCTAATCGTTTTTCTTTCTTGTGAAGGAGTCAGCCGTTTGATGGCAGTCTTAAGGGAGGACAGGGCCAACAGAACGGACCCCAGGGACCCTTTTCACAACAGCAATTTCCCGGTAACATGTCGAATGGCCAAATGAACGGTTTATACAACGATCGTCAGTCTCCCTTTCAACAACAGATGTCACAAAAGGTATGAAAAGACAAAATAAAAGCGAGCTTTCTAGAAGAGTGAATTCCGAGCCTAATCTATTCCATAACCTTTGGAAATCTCGCTTACATGTTGAAAGAAGTGCAACACTGTGACATGACGTACCAAAGTACACGTAGTGCTGAATAAAATTATGTAAGACTTCCAGTATTATTAAGCTTATAAACGTGTTTGTTTTTTTTAGATCCTTTCATGGTAATAATAATAATCTTTGAAAGGGTCTTTATTTTATTGATAAATTAACTTCTAGTATTAAGGATGTTACAAAATACTTAAGGTTTGGGAACTGAAGCTTATAGCAAATCCCCATTGAGCTGGAACATCCAGTTTTCTGATTATCTCCCTTGTCTTCGACCTTAATCACCTGATATCCCAACTTTGAAGCTTTACATTTATTGCATCTCCTTGAGATGCTTGTCTTTTAATTGAGAAACTTCCATAATAGGAAAACTTTTGCTTCTCCTAGTCAAAAAGGTTTGCTTTAGTATTTATGAAATAAAGGAAATTTGTCTAAAAATCATTATATATCAACTAATTTCATGTGTCTTATGGAGGGTTTTACATTTTGGTTAAAATTTCAAGAGTGTACTTAGTCATACGGTTGAATACTATCACTTCCATCAACCCGTGAACAGTCATGACATAAACATGTTCTACTGCACCATTAAACTTCAAAGTTTTAAGCCAAAAAAACTTCAATGTTTCTCATGCTTTCTCAAGTTAGATTCTCTAAATTAGTTAAATTTATAGAGTTTCTAGTTTTGATTTTGCATATTTCTGAGAGTGCCTCTCCATGCTGAGGTTTCTCCATATATACTGGGAGCAAATTTTCGGAAAAATTATGGAACTGGGAAAATAGGCAGTAGAAACTTTCAAGCTTGATGGTACAAATTTTGAAGTTTAACGGTTGAAACACTAATGTTTTGGCAGCTAAACCTTTGATGTTTTACAGTGCCATAACATGTTTTTGTCACATCTGTTCATGGATAGATGCAAACGAGGGTAGATGGATTAATTTATCTAAGTTATCATTATTTAAAGGGTAAAATTCAACAGTGTTACTAAATACACTCAATGGACACTTGGGAAAACTTTTATTGATGAATTTATTTGTAGAAAGTGGAATGCTATACAACTAGCCATGCTCTCTTGATCTCTCTTCATATTCTGTTGTTGTTCTATTGTTCTGGTGTGTGATGTTGAATATGGATGGTGTGAATGTATAATTGCTTTATAGGGTGGCTCACCTTATCAGAGTCAACAAATGCACCCTCCTCTAAACCAACAGCCTCCGAGATCACAACCTCCAACCCATCAACACCAACAACATCCTTCAACATCACAGCATCAACAACAGCGACCTGGCATGCCTCCAACATCTCAGTACCAGCAGAGACCTGGTATGTCTCCCCAGCAACCCACTACCTCACAGCAGCAACAACGAACAAGTCTGCCTCCACAACAGCCTCCCACATTGCAACACCAGCAACGACCAGGAATGCCTCCACAACAGCCTCCCACATCACAACACCAGCAACGGCCTGGAATGCCTCCACAACAGCCTCCCACGTCGCAATACCAGCAACGACCAGGAATGCCTCCACAACAGCCTCCCACGTCGCAACACCAGCAACAGCCTGGAATGCCTCCACAACAACTTCCAGCACACCGGCAACAGCATCCAGGAATACCTCCACAGCAACCTCCCACATCACAGTACCAACAGCAGCAACGACCTGGTATGCCTCCACAATCACGACCAGGAATACCTCCCCAACAACCAACATCGCAACAACAACAACGACCGGGCATGCCTCCCCAACCACCAACATCACAATATCAGCAAAGGCCTGGCATGCCTCCCACATCTCAGCCACCCCTAATGACCTCACCAATGCAAGATCAACAGGTAAGTATCTTATAAAGTGAATTAAGGACGTTCATGGGCAAAAGATCCCCTAGACAGAATTTTTTAAAATTTTGCATGACGAAAGAAAAACATATAAGAAGTAAAACAAGCAAATAAAAAATGGGGGTCACCGAATTCGTTTAGCCACCACAGTGAGTGGAAGCTTACCCTTTTTGCAGTAAAAATGCACGAATAACGCAAACATAGAAATTTGGCAAGAAGAAGCCATATTTTGGACGAAAAGAAAATTCAACACTTTGCAGAAGTCTAGCGAAGGATACAATAATTGCTTAGCACTTGCTTTTTGCCTTAAAAACTACCAACATGAAAAGTTATTGAGCTAAGAGTGTGCACTTGCAGCCTAAAAATTACCTAAAATTGTATTCTAATCAGACACAAAATATGTAATTTCAATTTGATTCACTAGACAGATTTCTTTTATTTTTCCTGTAAAGATAGATACTATAAAGTAGTTTCAGAAAACAAAATAAATAATGGGGGTCACCGACTTGGTTTTGGAGATATGAAGCTTTAAACTTTGAAAATGTGGCCACCATTTTGAATTTGATTGCGTTTGTTATATAAACAAAATCATCCAGGCGTTCCTCACTCAGTTAAAAGAGCTTGAGCGCACACGCAGAAAGGATGCACAGAAACAATGCCCATGAACATCCTTAAGAGTCATTTGCCTGTCTTACGATTCAAGTTATATTCTGTTACTCATTCAATTAGATGCACCAACAGATACAAAATCTAAATATTAACACATCACAGCCTTCTTCAATGCGAATGGGGTGGTCTGGACAGCAGCCTGTTAGACCTCCAATGCCTGGACCACCACCATTGATGTCCACTCCTGGCATGCCATCTTACCAACAAATGCAGCCAAATGCACCAAGACCTGGTCCACCCCAACCAGGACTCTCAATCAATCCTCCAACTTCCATGGGAGGACCACCCATGATGCCTGGAATGGGGGGACAGCAGCCAGGAATGCCGCCTACATCATACCCTGGTTCTCAGGTAGGATATATGTAGCCTTCAGTTTGGCAGATGCTAGCCATGTTACAGAGCATATTAAAAGTTTGTTTCTGTCTTTGATAGGCACACCATGGATATCCCAGCACTGGACCAGGTCATCCTGGACAAAGACCTCATATGGGTGGTCCTGGTATGTCTGGACCAATGGGCTCACCCATGCAACAACAAAAGAGAATTGATCCTGATCAAATGCCTAGCCCTGTAAGTATCCACAATTAACTCTGCATGAAACATGTTGAACTTTGCATGATAATAAATTATAACATTGTACTTGGTCTGGTTTGTTTAGATACAAGTGATGAAAGATGATCAGGAAACACACAAAGATAGCCCATTCCTTACCAACACCAGAGGAAGAATTCCTCCTCTTGTAACAAGTAAATTCTTGATAAAAGATGATGGTGAGGAATATATAGTATTGCATCATTAAATATTAATTTTTCATTCTTGGTTGGTGGAAATTATGATGCAAGTTAATGGAAAAAATGAAATTAAGACAGTATACTGTGCCTGTGTAAAGAAACATTTGGGTCCTTTATCAGCTGAGTATTTATGATGAATGTCTAAAAAATATTTTTTAAAGCTCAAACAACTATTCACCTAGCCTTTAGGGACTTTGAACTTGAACTTGAACATTAATATTCTTGTTATCTGTTAATGTAATATTTTGACCTGAAGATGGTGTCATGAGGACACCAAAATGTTGTCTTAAATATGATTCTACCCGTAATTTTCATCATTAAATCAAACAAATGGTTTAACATTTAGTTTGTTTTCCTCCAGGCAACTGTAGCCCCAGATTTATGAGGAGTACAATGTACAATGTACCTTGTAATAAAGACCTTTTACAGGCCAGCGACATCCCCTTTGCTGTTGTCATCACCCCTTTTGCTGAACTCCCTTTAAATGAAGTAAGTTAATTGGTGCAAATAAAAAGTGAAATGACCACACATACCACGTATGCTGTGCCCAATGCCTACATCATAACCTATATGATGTAGATAGAAGGTTTGGTCTTACAGCATTGATGATTTAATAATTTTTCCCAGGGATATCTGCCCATTGTTAACCATGGTGCCAGTGGTCCAGTGCGATGTAATCGCTGTAAAGCCTACATGAACCCTTTTGTACAGTTCATTGATGGGGGCAGACGATTTGTATGCAATATCTGTTCATACTCTACTGAAGGTAATAATTTGGTGATTTGGTGGTGAAATCAGTCTATATTATCAGGCTTTGAAAAAATAATAAATTCAATGAGTTTTGGGTTCCCTATTCAAATAAAGTTTTTGATTTTATCCTTTTTCTTGTCTTTTTAGTTCCATCAGAATACTTCTGTCATCTTGATCATCAAGGCCAAAGAGTTGACTTGTATGAAAGACCTGAGCTCCATCTTGGATCTTATGAGTTTGTAGCCACAACAGATTACTGCAAGGTAGGTCATAGTACAGTTTTTCAATTATCTCTATTGAACACAGTGTCTGTAGTAAATAGTTGACTAGCTACATCTAGTCAGTCACTCTTTCACCTCTATTAGTCTTGGTTGATCATTTATTTGTTCATTCATTCTGTTGTGTGATTGTCTTAAATTTATAATTTCTTGGTTTTTAGGACCAGAAGTTTCCAGAGCCACCAGCCTACATATTTATGATAGATGTATCATATCAAAGTGTACAGTGTGGATTGGTGCGACTGTTAATGAAAGAGATTGGGGAATTACTAGATCATTTACCAAAGTAAGTGATTGGAGTTCAAACTGAGATGAGAATGAAAATGTTATCTCCGCAATGAAGTTAGTTTTATTGAGTCATTTTTCTATGTGTTTGAATTTTTAGAGAGTTTAATGACCAGCAATCAAGAATCAAAGTTGGTTTTGTGACTTACTCAAATCATTTACACTTCTATAACATTAAGGTATGAGAAGTATGCAACATGATAAACTTATTGGATTAAGGAATTTTGTGATGTGATTTTCTGGTGTGAAATGACTGATTTGCTCTGTTGTCACTCTCTTCTCTATGACTTGTTCACAGTTCACTTGTAAAAATAAACTTTTAAGCAACAGAAAAAGTCAAAGAAATGTCTGTTATTTAACGCCACCAAGTGAGATTTCGCAGGAAGCCCCACCTTCATGCATCATTTTCAATAACTCAGAAGTAATTGAGAACATAGAACAAGTTGTTACATACACTTAAAGAACTCGTGAATAATTAATGAGCAAAACACAATAGAAATCAGGGACCATGAAGGAGTTTTATATCTGATATAGAATCGTCTTCA
>JAAAQI020167448.1:0-24072 GCA_011800005.2 Stichodactyla mertensii | reverse complement strand
GGGGGGGGGGGGGGGGGGGGGGGGGGGGGGGGGGCGGGGGGGGGGGGGGGGGGGGAGTGGAAGCTGTAGATCCCATAGCACTGAATGAGTACATTCGTAATAGAAGAGGAAGAGAGATGAGAGAAAAATAACTTTGACAGCAACCGAGGTGCCTGAATCATCATATCTTTGTTCTAATGAATAATAAAATCTTTCTGATTTTTTTTTTTTTTTTTTGCAATAGATTTGTTCTAGTTTTGATACAGCATGGTACTATAATCTGTATTCAGAAATTTAATATCATTAATAGAATTTTGAGTTGGTCTTTTGGGATGACATTTCATATTAGACTATCATACGCTTGAAAAGTCAATATCAAGAAAGCTGTCGAATCCCACAAGCATCCATGCCAAACTTATGAGATGGTTTTAAAGTATAATGACTCAAAATTTCGTGGAATCATAATTTTCAAAACAAAGGAGAGGTAACCAAGTAAAGGAAATTGATATTGTTAAGTGATTATAACGCGAAATCAGTCTACACAAATTTTCTATTTCTTCAGCATCACATTTAAAAGGCTCTGATATAATGCGAGTAAAAATGTATTAATGTAATTTTTTATCTTAAAAAATATGCGATAGGAAAATAAGAAAGGTTTCCAGAGGTTTGTCATTAATCTGAGCCGTTCAGTGCTGCAGTCTTTTTTAGAGATCAATCACGTGACCAAATTTGCGGGGAAACTCAGCTTGTTTCCACTTCGTTTCGATCCATTAAAGCCTTCTTGACGTTGACTTTATACAAAAATCTCAGATCATTTGTATTTGTTTCTAAAGCGTACCACAATAAAAGAAAGCATAATTTGTGATTCTTTTTCAAATCAATCAAAGCAAAAAATACAACTATCAATTGTTGTCTTTCGAGACAGACATGTAAAAATCTTCACTTTTTTCGTCTCAAAATAATAAGATCTTAAATTTATTTATCTTCAAAATACAAATTAAAATTGTACAGGCATATAATTTAATAGATCTCTATATAATATATATATATATATATATACAGCCTGGCGGGCCCACATTTTTTGTATTTATTTTTTGATCATTTTAATAACTTTTCTCAACTTATTTCCACAAGCCTCTATTGCAAAGGACTCGGTTCGACGCAGTTATGCAAAAATGAGCTCGGCAAATTTAAGGCTAGACTTCAAATGATCTATAAATATTTTCTTCTAGATTCTACATACCTCACTAGCTTATACTGAACTGTGAAGTGGTCCAAAGATGGAATAAAGTTTGTCAAGTTTAACATGAATATATACCCATAGGGACGCCATGTCTGTTCCGTCTTTTTTAACAGCTTAAATTGCTCAATGAAATATTTTTAATTTAATTTTTTTAATCTCTTATTTTCTAGATTAGAAGTTTTTTTGGTGACCACTTTGCGTTTTTTCGCAATAGAAAACGTGTATTAATATTCATCATCGGTTTGTGCTACCAAAACTTGCTCAGTAGCTTTAGAAACAGTTTTTACCTTAGGATTTTTGCTTGAGACTGTTCAATTGTCGACTTCAAGGAATTTCTATAGAATTTTCTTTGACTTTACAAACATTATTCCAGGTATCTGAGGCATTTTCTCGGCAACTGACTCAAGCTAGAAATCCAAGAAATAAAGGAACAACAAGTACCGAGAAATTTGTCGACCTTTACAATAAAAATCATGGAAAACAAACATTCAAACGCCTATATTTAGTAATATCTATATCATATATACATATATCAATATATCTCTATATAAAATATATGTAGCATCAATCATTATTATCAGTAGACACAAGCAGAATCCATGTCCCACTCGGCCTGATAACAATTTGTTGATGTTGCAACGTAGTGCTGTTGCGGGTAGTGAGTCTTGTACGTGTCTTTCGGCATCGGTACTAGTTGTTGGGAAGCGTGTGGGGTCACGGGTTTAGGTTCCCGACACTCCGGTTTGATATAAGGTTTCTGGGAGTCCGGGAAGGCCATACTGAACAAAGCCTCCGGACTACAGACAAATTTATAGACGTATCGCTCACCGGCTACTTTTTGCATTATTCCCTTCTCATAATAATATCTTAGAGAACGGCTAAGTTTGTCATAGTTCATGGCCGGCCGGTTTTTCTGCAGACCCCATCTTCGCGCTACTTCTTCTGGGTCGATGAGTTTGAACTCGAGTCCACGGCCCGTCCATGCGATGAATGAGGAACACTCTGGCTCGTCTAATAGCGCTACCAGAAACTGCCATAGTTGTAGAGAACCCCTACGTTGAAATGTCCTACTATCGGGATACGGGACACCGCTCGGTACCTTGAACTCTGGGCTAGCTGGAAATCAAAAGAATAAGATGTTTTAGCACTGCTTCGTGGTTTTTTTTTTTTTTTTTTATGCAATTAAAGTAAACTCCATCAATATACAAAAATGAAATAAATATGCACAAAGTACAAGTTTAAACACAAAATTGATAAATATGACGCACACCGTTAAAGCCTTTTTAATTCATTGATTCAAAACGAACGACTCGTTTTCCTTCTCATACATTTTCAAACGTTTCTTCACCCCTTATCTAATTTTCATAATTCAAACATTTTCCAGCCCAGACGGCGGGAATGTTTCTATCGTATTCTTTGGCTACATTTGTTTTTCCAGATTTTCCCAGCTTTGCAGACATCGAGCAGTCTGTGTCCATCTGAAAACCACTAAAAAACCCCGACTTAATTGATGTGATAGTATTGGTCCTGATTTCTTTGGCCATCAGATTGAGAACTTAGACGCTATTATATTTCTGTTTTCCCAAAAATCAGTTTCAAGTTTAAAAACACCGACCATGTACACCGTATTTATAATTAGAAGTCGAATTTACTTTAGCGATTGATAAACAATCCATTTCTAAAGGGTGTGGCATTTGAAATTTGTCGTTTTGTATGCATCAAAAATTTACTTTGGTATAAACACAATGATTTTCTATTATAAACAAGACAGCGAGGTTCTGAAATCAAAACAATAGAGTCGTTTTTCAGTATGGCTTTCGCAATCAGCGAAAAAAATCTACTGTGACGTGATGAATCGAAGAGTGATATATTGCAATCGAATCGTGAGCTTAATATTATTTAAGTCCTGTGTCTTTGACAGCTGAGATCGATTGACGAGTCTTTCTTTCACAAGCATGATGCTTACTGAGTTCGGCTGACTAAAAACCCAACATTTCTAGAGAAGACTGTGCTGTATATTGCTAACAATGAATCCAGGAAAGCGCCTGGCGTTTTGATGAATGTTTTTGTCGTTTATTTGGGTTGAGTTTGATCAATTCGAAATGAAAGAGTTTTAGGTAAATATCAAATCGTATATGACACGAATCAATACGATGATAAAACTCGTTTAAGTTGGACTAAATACACAAATAAAGGGGGAAATTGAAACGTTCCGAAAATCTAATCACATAAGTTGATGTTAGAAAACACAACTTTGATATCATTTTCAAATTAAATCCAAGAACACGCTTCAAACTCCAAGATTTAATTAAACAAACATCGCTCAAATCAAATGACTTTTTTGAAATCCTCACAGTTTTTTAAGTTGCTCATTTGAAGATTTTCGAGTTCGTTTTTGAATTGTAAATATTTGAAGATAGCGCTTTTTTCTCCTTTCCTTTTCTTCGTTGGATTTATATTAATTGTCTCCCAGGACTAATGAAAACAGTATTCATTGATTGCATTTTCATGTTTGTGAGACGAACTGGCAGCTTACGGCTAAGAAAGTTGTTTTATCTTGGTAGAAAATCTCGCATCCAAACAATCTGCTTATACAGTTTACCGTTTAAGCTTTGTATAATCTTGAAACTATTGAATCGTGCCGATGGCTATTAAAACGAGAATATATGCATTGGCAATGTGTAATTCTCTTTAGCCTTGTCGTGTTTTGGCTATCACTACATCTACGGCTATAATTAAATGGCAAAGAATCCCCCAAACTTACTGAATATGGCAGTATTTTTTCTTTAAAAACGCGCCTGGTTTATATCGTACAGACATCGTGAAAATTATTTTAGAACTACTTTGGAGATGGTATTTTTTGAGGTATTTTTGAACGATACAGCCAAATTGCTTCTGCCGGTGGGTTTTTTTTTTTTTTTTTCCTTTCTTTTTCCTTGATGAGAGTTAGTACAATCGGTGTCATTTGAGAATATATCTTGAGAAAAACCAAAGAGGCTAAACACATGGATTGCAAGAGAGGCGTGCGAAAGGAACATCTTATGGGTTCAAACTTTGTAAATTGGCACAACTCAAAACCGTTCGGAAATAATAAAGTTTTATATTTAGCTGTTAACTATTCTATATCAAATTTATTGAGTTCATTATTAAGTCAAAGCAATAAGTAGAAATGAACTTTAAATACACAAGAATAAGAAAATATTTTCTTTCATCAAGGAAGGAGAGACACACGCGGACAAAATCCCACGGTGTGAAATTGGTGAAAAATTTATAAACAATAAGTCTAATTTTTTCAAAAAAACAATTCGTTTATTTTTCGAAGGCAATGGTTGCTCGAACTGATGAATTTCTTAAAAACTATTCTTCTATTGTCAGTTTTGTTAC
Source organism: Stichodactyla mertensii (assembly GCA_011800005.2). Classification (NCBI taxonomy): domain Eukaryota; kingdom Metazoa; phylum Cnidaria; class Anthozoa; order Actiniaria; family Stichodactylidae; genus Stichodactyla; species Stichodactyla mertensii. The sequence goes on along the minus strand of JAAAQI020167448.1, from coordinate 19,466 downwards.
GTAATTTCTTATAACTAGAGGGAAAAGTTTTTTTTCGCTCTTTATTAATGTTCACCTATGAACAACACGTTAGTCAATTTTCTAATTTTCTCAATTCAAATGTGAAATCATTAGTGAAGAACACTGTAGTTCGCATTTCCTCTGTTTTATTTTACATGTTTAGACAATTTTCAAAAGATATAAATGGAAAAGTAGGACCATAATGAACTGTGGCGAAGCTTATTAGTAGCTAATGAGGCCAAAGTAAAAAGGAATATATACACAAAAATATATCAAACTGTGGGAAATGAGCGGTCTGCATCAGTTTTGAAGCGCGAGCTTCTGAGGGCGGGAGCTTTGATGTCCAAATGAGCAGTTGAATGGTTTTCTTTTGTTTACATCATTTTCTAAAAAGTTCATTGTGAGACATAACGATAGTAAGAGTAGATTTTGTAGGTAGCTCAGTAATCGCACAACTGTGAAAGTTTTGTCATCCGCTTCTTCATCAGCCCATAAAACCTTCGCTTAAGTCAACGATAGAAAGACAGCTAATTGGGCTATATTAAATTATTTTTGCGAACAAAACTCCAAGCCCTTGGTTATATTTGATTGTTGCAGTCAAAAAAGATACCGCTTTAGTTTTACATGTTGCGTTCTTCCATCAAACAGACACAAAAACTAATAAGTCTTACAGCGCTCGGCAATGAGTGTTCACGCCGTGTAGCAGTCAATTTAGATCAATCTAAGTGCTTCTGTTAGGATTTTCCAATTAGTGTCTTCATAAAGGCGCCAGTTTACAGCTGCTGGAGGCCTTAAGTCATTAGGCAGTGCAATTGCACTAAAGGGGGTTGTTTGTCAAGTCCAAATGCGTGCAAGTAAAACCGCGTTTTTCGATCGCCCTAATTGTAAACAAATACCATTAAGTTAGCCAAATATCGCTCAAAAGCTCAGGAAATGGCCCTTCAAATTGGACGATTGAGGAGTGCGTGCTTTTGACTCGATTAATCCGAACTCCACGGAGTCTATGAGACCTTGCTGTAATGTCCATAGCGGGAGCACCAAAACGAAATTCCTCACAGACTCGGTGTCGTTGAATTATTTCCCAGCCTCGAGCTTTTCCTGTCCAATACACTGGTTTAAATAACCCTTTTTTATCGAGAAATTTACCGACCAATTATATTTTCCTTTCCGTAGTGATCGAGATTTTGGACCCAAATTATCTGTAAACAGCAATAATTCTTAATTGGAAACGAATAACCCGACAACAATCTGAAATTAGATTATTTTTCACCCCTCGAGAAAATGAACGTCAGGATCTTGTACATTTCTGTTGTTGTCCATTGTATAGTGGACAAGGCGTATATCGGACCAGCGTTTCGTTGGCCAAAGTAAAGTCTTCGGTTTTAAGTGTTTTCTATTTGAATAATGACCCTATTTGTATTTTCTACGACACAATACTCTTTAGTGATATTTCTTAAATAATCAAAGAAACTGTCAGTCGTTGTCATACGAAATCCCTTTCGACACTCTTTGACTTGTCGGGCGATGTGTTTTTTGGGTACAACTGCAAGCCAAGCCGTCTCCACCCTTTTTTTGTCTTTTTTCTCTCCTCCTTTTCTCTTTCAAAACGTCTTAAACTGTTTTAGAATAGACTTACTGTATTCCATTTTCCATCGTCGGCGCCTTCCAAGTTGTCCAGCTTTAAGAATTAGAAAAAAAGTGATTTTTTTTCCCTTTTTTTTTTTTGTCAAGGATGACAGTATTATGGTTCTGCAGAAGAGATTGTCAATTGTGCGATTGAGAGTCTGATCGAAACTTGAAGGCGATCCAAAACAGAACTTCCTGATAATAATTGGTGTAAAACTACAAAAGGAAATCAGCTCAACAGCAAATATACTAGGTAGAGGCTAGACAACGAACAGGTCAAGTAAAAATAAGCTACCGAGACCAGTCTTGGAGAGATTAATCTTTTCTTCCTTTCTCGAGATCCGGAAAGGATATTTTTTCTTAATTATGCTGTAATGGCCGATATTCGTGAAAGCCACCGATGTATATCAGGCTACTTCGAATTTCCTTTTCAAAGGCACTAGCATTTGTTGTTTGGTAATTTCTTCTTTTTTGCGGGGCACTAAACCTTAACGATCATAATTAGTACGTAGAGATAGTCCAAGCTTTTAGCTATGTCGGCTATCAAGATTTGTCATCGGGCAAAACGTGTTGTTATGGGGAGCTTTCAGGATCTTATCAGGCTAAACTTAGTATCCTTGAACTTAAAGGAACGATAATGAATATAGTCAAAGACAAGTTGACGACTGCTCACTTTGTAATGGTTTTTTTTTTCTTCTGTGTAAGGATAGCAGCTGGAAATGAACTTGTCTATTCGGTTGACATCAGATAACGTGGCACACAGCCCAACCTATGTCAAGCAAGCAAACTTCGTACATAGCACACACAAAACTACCATTCCATTCCTTCGTTGAAAAACTCTGCCTCAGATTGTCATGTCTATGAAACTTTACAATGAACTTCCTTTAAATTCCAGACATATTCTAAGCTATAATGTCTTTCGGAACTAAAATACACTATCTCGGAACAAACCAAGTATGGATTGTATAAATTTGAAACAGCCAGTTCCTTCCGCCCTTTCAAGTACTTGTACAAATATTTTTGATAGCAGTTTTGTATTTTAACGGTGTATTTCTTTGCCTCGAATGGTTATTATCTTGCAGTTACCACGGCTTGAACTTCCAATAACCGGGAAATACATTAAAAAGTGCCAAGTAAGTGAACAGTTTGTCAAGAAATCCGCAAAACGGAATGGAAAAAAACTCTGAGCATCTCAAAAATGTAAAACTATTGCTATGACCAAAATTCTCCTGCAGTTTGAAGTAAATTTTTTCAACTTTAAAAACAGAGCATTCGATTTAATAGCTTGGAACGGAACATACAGAAATTAAACGATTAATCTTTAACGATTCCTTTTTGTGCATTATTTTCTTTAAATAAAAGACATTTTTTAAAACAGTGTTCCGTATTCTTTGTAGATTATTTTGTTCTTTCACCCGTGAGGATTCTACGCTAAATTCCCATGTTAACTATTCATTTTATTCAAACGTTGTTTTAAAAATTCCTTTTACTCACCGTCTCTGTAGTCCTTCATTTCTTTATGCTGTTCTAGGTACTCTTTGTATTCTTTATGATAATGATCCTTATAGCGTTCAGAGTAAGGCAATGGTTCGTCGTAAAAAGAATGGAGATTTGGGTCGCCATAAACTCCCGCTGCTAAACGCAAAGTAATATTCAAGTCAGTTCAAGAAAAACATTTACAATCCTGCTCAAATAATATCAAATGCATTTGTATAAGTGTGTGTTTCCTGGCGTTCATTGATAGCGTTTTAAAAAACTGTAATTTTTTAATATCATGACGTTTTACATATAGACAGAAAATCACTTGAAAATTGTCAAAATCAGAGCGCAGTCCAACGGCTGAAATCCTGAAAACTAGTTTACTTATTAGAGAGTTTGAAGTCGAAAACCAAGCCGCAAGAACCGTTTTACTTAAACTACAACCTTTTTCTCTAGAGTATAATGCTTTGATTTTAATGAATTTTTATGAATCGGCCAGATTAGTTTTTCATTTATTATATTCATTTTCAATCTTGAAACGTCAAATCATTGAAATTACATTCTAGGCAATTTTCCTCAAAAACGAAAAAAAAAAAAAATCCTAAGGCTAAAAGTTTATGACCTTTTTCTTTAAATCTTGTGGAGGCCACTTCGTTTTGTAATGACAAAATTGAATTAATTCTAACAAAAAACAACATTTAATATTTCTTTTGTCATTAAACATGGTGCTGTTGAGCATTTTTATTGATGCCAGAATGACGAAAATTGAATCGGTCCTCAAAATATCTCTAAAACTAAAACAACACTTTACTTGCGTTTGTGAGGATTATTATATTACTCGCGGTTCAAACCATTCAATAGAGAACAGCATTTCCTAAAATACTAGAAAAACTAAACAAGGATTTAGATGAAATCAAGAAGGATAATGAAAATGGCCGAAGAAGCACTCAATTTTTTTTACATGTTGAATTTGCAGTTCAATATCGAGTTATCTCTGAATACAATCTAGAGTCATCCCTGCCAACCAAACTGCTAAATGTTTGAGGAAGCATGAGAAAGCAAGCAAATTTTCGCGTTTAAAAAATGTAGCTTTTTGTAAATTGTTCTCTATAATCAATGGCTATCGCTGTGTGAATTCGTGCGGACATTTCCTCATGAATGCTCGACCTCCGGTAGCTAAAAGGGCGGGTTAAATGACAAGCAGCACTGAGCTGAAAATCATGCTATGCTTTTGATCATTCGCCCGGTGGAAAAGCACAGTCGTCTGGAAGATTGAGGAGAAATTTCTCAACTTTATCGCATTGTTTCTTCTTGAGCAAGAGTCGAAATTAACCCGTTTCCCGTTGGCAAAGTGTTTTAAAGTATAGGTCTCTTAACTCTATGATCGTTTCCGCCTTTTCATGTTGACATATCGTTTCCCGTTTAGCACAGTAAATATCCTGCCTTTTGGTATAAATGAACCAGTCTCTAAACTTCGATTTCATTCTCGTTCAACACAGCGAGAACAAACCGATTTTTTATCGTTCGGGCTCGCTCGGGAAATCCCTGGTTTTTTAATGATGACGGGAATTACAGTTATTACGAGATCGGATAAATTCCTTCGAAAAAGCTAAAGAAAATGGCGGAACGACAAAGAACAGTATGTAAAAATATTTAATATGGCATTGGAGAATATAAGTTTTGCCCATGGGAGTGAAGTGAAGAGCAAGCGGTCCATCGAGTAAATCCATGGTGTCAACGAAGAACTATACTGTACATGCTACAAAGATGTACTCGCAAGGGCGCTAAGGATTGCGTTCGCTTCGAACGCCATTTTCAAGGAAGACTAAAAAGAAATCTTTTGCACAAATAGTTTGTATATACACTGTGAGTCGGTTCAATCTACGTTCAAAGAAGCAACAACATACACAGTTCAGAAAGTACATTTGTTATTCTGCTTGATCGTATTTGTCAACCACACCGTAAATTTAAAAACTACACAGTAAACGTTGGAAAGAAAGCCATAATCTTATCCATGCTTTCTTAGACTTCAAGATCAGGACTGTTTACAAATGGTTTAAATTATAAGGGAAAAAAGGTTGTATAAATTCGCTGAATGAAACTCGACATCTTGATTTTGTTTACTTTTTATTTTTGTACTCGACTTTGTTCTTTTCAGTGTTCTCATTTTAATCAAAATGCGCAAAAATGCCAGTACTTTTGCTTCGATTAAATCACAGATCAAAGCGGTTTGGTGAATTTCTGACCCCTTTAAACGTATCGTTCAGTTTTTGAAAAATGAGTCCGGATTGGAAAATTGATGGATGCGAATGAAATTAGGAGTTTAGAAAACTGTAGTATGAGAGTGACAGATGTTATCCATTCTGTACATTATTATCCTAACATTTGAAAGAAAAAAACTCGAAAAAAACCAACGCGCTAATGAATAACGCTATTTACGAGCTTAATTTCAAATCTCTCGTCGTCGAAATGAAAGTCGTTTACTATCTAATAGCACAAGGACAGTGAAAAGATATTTTCAATTCAATCTATGGCACGGCGTGAAAAACTATTTACCTCCAAAAATGGCAACTACAGTACATGATAAAACAGCCTCTCCTAATTAAATAAAGACCTTTGGTCAAAACACACAACTTCTTGCTGTTTTGGGCGTATGAGGGGACGAACGCGAAAAGGTTTTTGTGGTGGTAAATGATCGTTAAAAACGACTTAGATCGTCTCTCTGCTGTGTTCTTAAATTTACGACATCGAGATCAAAAACAAAAAAACTTCGTTCAAATATACTGCGATGTTCCCTTTGATTGGAAATGAAGGCCAAGTGGTTTCGAGAGATTTATATTTCGCTACCATGATCTCAGCGTTTGTTCTCTAAAAAGCCATCTTAGTCACACAGTAAAAACATTAGCGCTACTAACTAGTTCCTATCCTGTTCTCTAGCACCGACCGACGTCGTTTTTTTTTTTTGCAATATGTTTGCCTGCTTATTAGATTATATAGAGAAAAATGTTACAAAAACTAGGAAGAATTAAAAATAAAGAAAAAGAGACGGCGAAATTAAATCGAAAATTGAGTTAATTTTTATGATAGATATTAAATTCTCCTGTGGATTGCTTTTGCTTTTAATTTTGGTCTCAAAGTGGGGGTAGGTTTTTGTATTGCTCAATGGATTTTGGGATGAAAATAGTCTAAAAGGCTAATCAAGTAAAATTTAAGCTATTGAAATTTCTTTGCACCTGCGTCAGTTTCTTTCCTTAGTGTCTGTTCTTACGTATGCGAAATTGAATTACTTCTGACAATACGTAGCAAATGGTGCTCAGAATGCAAACTAATCTTAAAAAGTTTAGAAAAGCTCTATCATGGCCAAGCGGGTGGGCATCGCTCGGACGGTTTACAGAATAGCTCATATTCTTGCAGTAATTCAATTACAAAAAAATGAAACGTAAATAATAGGGGACTCTTGGTTATAAAAATACGAGAGCAGTTTATTTACGTGTCGTTGTGATTCAACAGCGAGAGCTAACGAAGAAAACCAAATCGAAATCAAACCGAAAATAAATACAACGTTCACTGGGTTGTGTATGTGTATATAATACGAATGGCAAATTGAAAATATACCTTGTAAGGTGAAGCTAAATACGAAAAATATAATCGGGTTTCAGTCTAAGTGAATTATGTTCTAATTTCCTGTAAACTCTGAGGCTATACTTTGCGCTTCACGCCATAAGACAAACGCCAAATGATAGGATCTTAAAAGCACGCGTCGATTGTAATACTTTTCGAAGCCCAAATTACATGTATAAGTTTTTTCTCTCAAATTGAAGTTTATATTAAAAGTAGTAAGGCATCTGGGGATCTTCGCTTAAGGCTGTCACTAGTTTTATGTATGTTTGCCAAAGAAATATTAAAATGGCGGAGCAATCAGAAAACAAGGGAAACCATCTGCAAAGCAAATTCGAGATATTGTGCTCACCCTAGTCCATAACAATTAGAATTAATTCGAAAATCTTCTATCATGAAATCAAAGTTTTATGAATATTCATTCCATAAAGGCTATCAAAATGTCTAATTAGAATGGAAGACAATGCTCAAGTCGGCAGAAAAAAATCGACGAATTTGTCGTCTTACCTTCGGTGGAGCCAGGCTGAAGACCGTAACATTCAGCCTGTTGGTGTGGTTGGTGATGATAGGCGGCCAGTCCTTGGAGACGATCTATAATTGAAAGAAATAAAAAGTTGAATTTACCGTAATATTTTAAACGGCGCCTTCCCCATCTAACTATAACAATGCACTGTGTACTCTCAATCACAAACCGCAAGACAAAAGAACAGCGTTAGAGTTTGAAGCAGCCTAGCGTTTTTATCTCTGCGTTAAGTCGACTTGGATAAGACGCTCAAAAAATTCGACAGCCCAGTTTTGATAAATGAACCAGTGAAGGAATACATGTATGCCACTAGGCTAAGACTAAAACACACGTGCTGACTCGAGAGATCCATTTTTGGTGTTGAAATGAAAAATTGGTGGATAGAAATCGAATTAATTGATGGTGAAAATGAGTGTGATATTTCTTTGAAAAACATTAAATGAGCGCAGCCTTGTGATGATTCGAGCCACTTTGGGGTTTTTAACGTTTTTGTGACGAAAGGAAATCCAAATCGGTCCAACATACGAAGAGTGATTTTCTATTTCTTCAAACACTTGTCGCCTTCCTGCTAGGAGAAGCAGAAATCAAATAAAAATGTGATACAAGAGAACTTATGAAAAGTGAATGCCCATCAACAAATTGAATTAACTCGAAGAAAAAGATAGCTTAAGAATTAAACGCTCCAGCTTCAAAAACCCAAAATCCAAGAAAGACTAAACGTGCGGCTAAACAGCGATCAAAACGACACCATTGGCGACTTTAGGGGGGGAAAAAATCACTTATTCACATGAAATATTTAAAAAACTGTTAAATTTCAAAATATTTAGAGTAAATGATGAGTTAGAATAATACCTTGGTCGTATGGATTCTCGCAGGCTGGGCTGTAGTCGATAGGTTCCTGCTTTACGCCAGGATAAGCTGGTGGTTGTGCCTCGTAAGATGCCATTCCGTCGTAGAGCTGTCGATAAGCCTTCATACAGTGAAAACTTGATGGCTGTGTTCCGCACGTATAAACGAGTGGGGAATTAGTGGGCGCGTGAACTTCGCTCATCATCTTCATGTAAGAACTGGATTCAATACCGTTTTCCATTTTATAATTGGTGTGCGCTCTAGATATACTCGAAAGTCCGGTGGACTGGCTCTGGTCGCACACTAGTTCTCTCGGCTCGGTCTTGATGTGTGTGACATAGCTCGCTGCAAAACGAGAAAAAATAAACTCTTACTCATAGAAATGCCTATTCATTTTCAAAACAAAAATAACTCTATCAATGGCTCAAACAAAACAAGAAAAGAATGCTCTATTTACATAATTGAAAAATGGGATGGGGGCAGACTTTAGGTAACAAGTGAAATTGAAGACTTTTGTTGCAACGGATAAAGCGCGTGTCAAATATATCAGCATGCTCGAAAGGCATTCTTCGGCTCATAAATATTGGAAGAAAAGAGGCATAAATTAAACCTATTGGACTTACTCTTGGTAGTTTTTCTTAGTTATCAGCGCGGATCTTTTAATGTTGTTCTAACCTTTGCGGTCTCGAATCTTCCAATTTTATGCACAGCCCAAATTACTGTCTTTTTAATACCCTGACAAGAATATGCCCCAAGGGGAAAATATGCTCAAAAAGTGAAATGGAGAAAGAGGGTGATAAGATCAATTGCGGGCGTGTTTTAGTGGCCGAAAAAAATCTCACTAGCGCTACGTGTTTACTAAGGAAATTCAACTTAATTATCGTTTCTCTATCAACTTCTTAAACTTAAAAGGAAAGGAGGGTTGTACAATGGGAAGAGCTCGCGTGTGTCTCGAGACAAAATACGTACGACAGACCGGAAAAGCAGTTTGAGTTAAGAGTAACCATTGCCTTTTTTATAGAAAAAACCTGTTGCACCGTTTAACTATTCGTTAGAGTGGATTAGGAACTGGAGATTTATCTATACCTTCTTTGTTGGTGTTACGAACGCCTTCCATTTCTGGTACGTATTGCTCATCCGCTGTTGTTGATGCTACTGGATAAGATGAGCGAACTGCAAAAATGCGCCAGAGTAAAAAGCGCTTCAGTTAGCTACATTATAGTTCGACTATTATAGTTAGGGTTTCTTGTTTTAATATCGATCGATTACAATGTTTAGTTGTTGTTTGGGATTCAAGAATATACTGATCAATTATTTATATCAAGAGGAAGTTATCGTGAGAAGTGAAGGATTATTTTTTCTAGTAGTTTGTGGTAGGGTGATTTTCGTAAGTTCGTCGTGTTACCTTCGGCTAGCCATTGGTCCTGCATCTGGGACAAGTCCTGGAATAATTCTATGAAAGAAGAGTAAAAAAGAAGATTTAGAATCTTCAAATTAAATCAGCACTCAAAATGAACAGATTTATTAAAATTAAAGCTTCAATTTAACGATCTCTTTAACATAACTTAACCAAAACATCTTTCGAAAACGTGCCTAACTTAATCAAGCAAGCAAATTAAATCACCTTGGGAATCGATAGTCAAAGTATCACCGTTCTTCGATCTCTGTTGTACACTGGAGAGCTTTCTGTCGACTTGGTAAGACCGCGATTCTAACTGTAAAAAAATGCAGAAATGAAAATAAGAACGTGAATCGTCTACTTCCCCTCCGGCGAGATTTTATCGTGGAATCTCCGGTGTACCTGTGGGTACATGTATGGGACCTCTTGATCGTAATGGTCGCCTCGATGATAGTACATGCTCCAGTGGCCGGCCCCTTGTTTGTGTCACACACCTCGGTTTGAATTCGTTACTTTAAGGCTGTTGTTGTTTGTCTTGGACTTGGGACTGAATACAATTATTACGACGAAAAGGTCTCTCTGCTTGTCAAACGTCGAAAGAAAACGTACTGAGATTTGTCTGCTGGTTCGGCTATTTTCTATCTGTTCTAATATTGTGCCTTTGAGAGATTGGACTAGGAATCCTACTACACAAAAGACGGATTTGTAGTAAGAACATAGATGAGGTTTTTTTTTTCCTTTCACTATAGTTTTTCACTTCTGTTTGACTCGATTCTCTCATTTATAACCAGATCAAGTCTGATTGGTCGATGGAAAAGCCGCCTTTTGACGGCCTATTGGTCATTTGCAAGGTTCAATTCAGCAAGTGTCAATTTCTTTCTATTGACCAATCGAGACAATAGAAACAATTGAAATCGACCGGTGTACGTCATTAGTCTCTCGCATCGAAAAGGCCAACGCGAGGCGCGGGTGTGAGTGTGTCACGGGTCTGGAAGCCATGATTGATGTTTTTCGCGCGCGCTGACTCACGACCTCAGCCAGTTTAATTTAATCAATTTTCCCCCCAGTTTTTCCTGAGGCTCTCAAGCGTACATATTGCACTGAAATACGAACTGTCTATACATTTGCCTAATAAGCTGGCACGAGACTTTTTGATTCTAGCCATGCTCCCCAAATACTATCACCATAGACAATTTGAAAACTTTGTTTACTTATTTTTTTCTTTACTCTGAAATGTTAGGATTGTGGGATTTAATTTACGATTTAATAACAAAGATGTAAAGACACGCGGGCAGTTAGCATTTGTTTAGAGCACGCGTTAGAAGAAGGAATCGCTGCGTGAGAAAGAGAAGGGTAAAAAAAAAAAAAAAACACGAAAAAGGCGTCAAGAATGAGGGAAAAAGAGTTGTTTTGATAAATTTCATGATTGGTTGCATAGAATTAAAGCAATAATAGATCCAAATTTAGTGGGTATAATGAAAGGACTCCAGGCTCGCAAACAATGAGGGCCGTGGAAACTGACCATCTACTGGACTAATTTGTATTGTTTTTGCAAGAAAATGAGTTCTTTCTGTATTGTGCTGTCTATAGCAGGTGACTCGCATATAGTAAATCAACGTACAACTACAAGGCCTAACCTTTATCTATCGTTCAATTTTTTATAATCTTTTAAATTATCAACACACAACTCGACCTAAATTTAGCCTCTTTATATTGTTAGTCAATCATAGCGTAATAACATTTTACGGCCAATCCGTAAAAATACAAGGTTTTTTACTCGTGCAACGGTGATAACTTTATAATGGTGTTAAATCTGACACTGTTGAAATGTCTTCCTATGGAGGGATTTTTTAAAGGGAGAATTGAGTGAGAGTTTGAATATCGTTGTTCATTTTTTTGGCTAAGGTTTTTGTTAAGAGCTGTTAAACATGACAGAGTTCCCACGCTATTCAGTGCAACTCTAAAGCGGAGGACGACTGACGAAATACGGCGAACATTTTCAAGCAAAAGTGAACAGTTCAACTGTCTAATACTTTATTGCCTCACTTTTTGTTCTTTTGACACGCATTTCCGGGAACACTGTTCCTCGTCTTTACTATTTGATTATACTATCGAGAAATGCCATCGTCAACTCTTGATTTGAGTCGCGAATTCGGCCTGTAGTTTTGTGTCTTCATGACAGTAAGTTGACTAATGATCGCTTGCATTAAAAAACCAGCGAAGCAGAAAAAAGGCGAAGAAAAATAGCATTCAGTTATAAAAATATTCAGTGTTTGAAAACCCGTCAAAATATTCATAAATAATTGGTGTGGATTTAGTTCTGTTTTAGTAACGTTTTGGTCCGAAAAGATGCTTTAGTCTTCTACGTACCTTTGTTCAGTTCTTTTCGTTCTTTGGTTGAGCTCAAGAAGGTTGTATATGCTAAAAGGGGAGAGTTTTTCGAATGCTACCTTGCTTTGGAAAGTGCTGAAGATTGTAAAGGCGTTTGGTGAAAATCAACCTTCGAGTTCGCGTTGAAAAAACTGTTTAACAGTCACGTAGTAGACGAATACAGGTGCTTATATGAGGAGGCTCGATTTATCATCGATAAAATCAAAATGAACAACTATTTATCCTCTACGTCAAGCCTCGAATAGTCGTAGGATAAGAAAGTCTTTAAACGATGAACATATCTAAACAACTTCTCTTTGATGATTGCCTCTCACTACGAGTTTTACGGGGTGTATATTTTGTAACCGAAACCAGCCAGCTCGTTGAACGCGCAAGGAAGCTGACATTTCAGACCCTTGGGCAAAAAAATCGATCTTTGAATTTTAGGGGTTTTCTTTTCTGCTCCTAAATTTAAGCTAGATCACCGATCAACGGATATGATTTGATGAGCTGTTTAAAAACTTTTCTATGTGCTTAGATAAATAGGTCAGGCCTTCACCAAAACAATGCTTGAAATCAAATTTGGTTGGCCAACACAATGTTTTAGGAAAACTTTTAAGTTTTAAAGGATCATATTCGCTTCAGGTTAATTTACACGGCCCGCCATCGCGGCAAGGCTGAACACCTCAGCGCCGATACTTATGACTTATATTTATACCACAGTTTTTCAATCATTTTAGAGAAGTCTTTTTTTAAAAAAACCGGGGCGTTTAGTAAATCTTGTATCCTGGCGCACAAACAAAAACCGCAAAAATCTAAAAATTGTCTTTGCAATTTTTGATATAGAAATGTTTCTAGAACTTTAAAGAAAATATGCCAAAATTATCCATAATTTCTTGGGTTTTTGTTTTCGTCTTTTTGAGAGGAAAGTTAGGCCTGACTGAAGGGAAAATCTTGTTCTTAGTTTGTTTGAAGCGTAAGCGCGCTGGCTTTGTCATAATAACCAAAACAGCGCTCCCTCAGACCAGGTGATTTTGCGAGCCAAGCATTAGATATTCCGTCGCCACGAGTTGAGAAAAATTTTGAAACAAGCAGCTGCAACACTCGTTTACCTTTTCTTGATGATTTCTCTAATAAGACCAGGGTATTGTCCCTGGAAAAATAAACTACAGAGTTGAAGAGATTCATGCCGATTTTATCCCCGAAACTCACTTTAGCTCGTTAGCCAAGTGCGCGCTAGGATCATTCACAATTACATTTTGAATTTGCGAGAAGAATAAACCCCCATACCTGGGGTCCGCTTTGAGGGCGCTTATCGAACAGCGTTTAATCTTATAGGCAAATTAAAATTATTATCGAGGCTTTTTTGTATTGTTGTTGGCAATATTACGGCTAGAAAACCTACATCTACCTTACATGATACTGATAGTACTATGTGTCTAACTAACGTTTAGGAGAACACCAAAAGAATACGACCATTGCCTTGCTTTACTCCCATACTGCATATTAATCCCTTTTTTTTGACAATGCGTCAAACTAAAAAATTTAATAACCGCAGCTAGAGAAAGAATCCTTCATAAAAGCGATACTTGAATTCATTGTCACATCCAGAAAAGAGCAGTTTTCTCTTTACAATGTAGATATAGTGATTGGCATTTTGGAGAGAACTTTATCGTAAAAATTGAATTAAAAATACGATACTTAGCAGAACCAATACTGAAGAAAGAGCAGCACGCGCTTAGCACAGCCTTTAGTCAAACGTTTGGCACCTAACAAACAATCGCACATCATTTGAGAGAGGTGGATCAGCTACCCAACACTGTCGTGGTCCTGCTTCTTTTGTATTTGGGTGTCGACAACAATATATTTAACCTCAAAATATCCCGGCCTTTTTTCGCAAAACATTCAATTTGAAGTCTTTTAAAATTCGTCGTTATTCTCTTTAAGTTAACAGAAAACTACTGCGAAAATCAAATTAAAACCAGTGCAAACACACGACACACACTGTGATATGCACCTGTTGTGACGGCTACTGCGCATGCGTTGGTGTCCTAAGACATAGCTCCCTCCCCCGCCACGCGCGTATTGCCTTAACACAAAAAGACATCAAGCGCTTTGTTCTTTCCCGATCAACACGGGAAAAAAGGATCCCCCGTAAAAAAGAATATGGCAGGCGGCATTGAATTCAGTTGCGATCCTCAAATAATTCACACGGCCACTTCACAAGTGCAAAAGACTCACTAGGACATCACAGTACGCTCTATTTTAGGATATTATCAAAATTAAGAGGCATGGAATATTTTAATTAAATTAGATTTAATTTATTTAATTTATTTTGACAGAGCCGCTTTGTGCTGTAAGTAATCTAGAAGTCTAGCCTCTTAGTTCTAACGAATTGTCATAGGGTCATTTGGTAGAATTTGAAACGATCTCAACACAATAACAAATTGGGTCTATGATGATTTTCTTTAGACCAATTAGCATTCTCAGTGTAGATGTTTGAATAGCCGTTTGCAATGATAGTTGGCACGGGCCTGTACAGTTTACAACAACAACAACACAAACAATTTCCCGGGTCTTTTTTCTGTTTGTTGTTGAGCTTGACTACACTTTGTTTTGTGTGAGGATGAGCCTCACGTTTGAGGTGCAAACGGCTTAGTTCAGAAATGATTACAGGTATTCTTTTCCCTTCTCATCGCTGCTTAATCATTAGAAAATATAGCGAACTTCCTTAGATTATATACCATTTAAGAACCATCGAGGTGACAGCCTGTTTCCAAAACCGATTCTTGCCCTTACCTTATTATCAGTAGAACAAACTGAAGAATGAAACCGAGACAACGATGCTGAAAAATGAGTTCAATTTCTAATCTCAGTTCTAACATGAAGACAAAAAACGATGATATAGACTTGAAGGCGTCGATAATAGAAATGTTAGAAAGCTTATTAGATTGCGTAGACTATTATTATAGCTGGAACGAAATTACTCTGAAAATAGGGGGATAAATCTAGGTCTTTATTTGAGAGGAAAGGTTAAAAATCGTCAGAATTTATAAGTGTTTGCTTGATTTTTCTTTTTCTTTTGGAAAACTGTAGTCGAAGTTTCTTTCTTTTTGGAAACTGTAGTCGAAAAGAACTGGAAAAGAACCGGATTATGCAACACAGACATCTGCTTATTAGAGTAAGCCCTTTTTGCATAGAGGGACGAAAATAAATTACGAGATGAACAGTTTTCAACTGCCATCGAACAAAAGGCCAATGAAACAGGTCGATGGGTAGATAAGAACATAATAGCCCAGTAAGTGAAACAGTGAACAAAGAATAGGAGCAGACGAGTTGTAAAACTCGATTCAATACCGTCGAAAATTCGATTTGATTTTGATTTATTGAATGCGTCCGTCAATTAAATATCAAAAGCATTATGAAGATATCACAGGGACTCTTCCTTTGTAAGTCGGGACTGACAAAAACTCCAACACCAATCCAATTGTGATCTCAGTTAGTGATTTGGTCTATCGTTAAGAAATAGACTCGAATGAATTAAAATCTCGAAGGAAAGGCTTATTGTAGGGCTAGTAGGCTGTGTTCAGTGTTCTATTGGATTCGAGTGGATTATTTGCCGAGTTAAAGCTAAAAAAGTTTTTTGTCTGTAATGAGTATTTGGTAAGACAAGCCATGTGCAGAGCCTAATCGGTTTTAAGCCATTATCTACTCTTCGAATTAATCTCGCGTTCGCTATGATAGCTAAAGAATTGATCAAAAATAGCCTAATAAAAATATATCAGATTACCAAGACAAAACGAACAGTTATGTTCTCAACGGCGCTGAATTCTAATTCGAAATGTATGGATGATAAAAACAGAATAGAAAGCTAGGAGAGTGCATTCTTACAACGCCTAAATTGATCCATATCTTGTAACTAATTGTATTTTTACTTTTATATTCTACCATAAAATGTCAACGAAATATCAAAAAAGACTTTGGAAATCATTACTTTATTATCTATTTTTATACCAA
The DNA here is from genome assembly GCA_011800005.2 of Stichodactyla mertensii. Classification (NCBI taxonomy): domain Eukaryota; kingdom Metazoa; phylum Cnidaria; class Anthozoa; order Actiniaria; family Stichodactylidae; genus Stichodactyla; species Stichodactyla mertensii. The sequence goes on along the minus strand of JAAAQI020167448.1, from coordinate 3,585 downwards.
CTAGTATGAAAAATTTCATTGTGTCGTTGTCCAAGTGGATTTCAACAAAGGAAAATTGTAATGTATTTGAGTTTCTTTGATTATTAATGATTTCGGGGTAAACAATATCAGTCATATGATGATCATTATTATCAGCAGTTGTGATCAGCACAGGGACTAACTCTACACCATTGAATAATAAAAGTGTGCTCTTCTAGTAGTTCTTGGGTGAAATTTATTGTGTATTGAATTTAGTCTGGGTCTTTCTTGACCAAAGAGAGCAATTTGAACGTTCACACATTGGCTTAATTATGCATTATGAACAATTCTGTCAGTTAATTTATTAGTCTATTATTGGTGTTCTAATTCTTCAATAGAAATAATTTCTTTGCTCTTTTATTGTACGTAATGAAAGCGTGGAGCTATCGCTGGAGATATACGAAGAACCAAGAAGAAAAGAAACTCCCCTTTTCTAAGTTACATCTGCCAGGATGGCGCTTTGTTAGCTTGCTCTGTCGTTTGTTTGCACTTATCTTGAAAACTAGAATCGCCGGACCAGGATTTATACAAAAAAGCCCTCCCAAAAGACAATACAAAATGGACTAGAAAAATTCGACGAAAAACTTCACCTAACAACCAGATATCAATCGAAACAAATCAAATAAAAACAGATTAGGAAGAGGCACTCTTTTGAGTAAACAGTTTAACTCGAACTCGAAAGACACGGCAAAGCCAGTGGATTAGTAGTATGGCTGATTTTGTAATAATATTATTACAGCATTAGATTAGTTCAGGGAGAAAGGGAGACAGAAAAAGGACATCGCTTTGTTTGAACCTGTTAGTTCACGAGTTCATCTGGAGTCTTACTAATCAGTCCACATTATAAACTTTGAATTGCGGCCGGCCGCCGGGGAAAACTTGAAAAAGTGGCGGACCGAACTCTATTGGAGAGTATAATTTGCCGAATCTAGGAAACACCGTAAATAAGACGTCATTTCGTATCCTGTTTGAATCAAAGACTAGGTTTATAAATATCAATAGCAAAAAAGCGAAAGCCCTCGTAGATCTTCTTTCGAAAGCCGAATGGTTAATCGATTAGCGAGACAAAGAGAAGTGGTTCCAATAGACTAAATCAAAAAAAAAAAAAAAGTTTCCCGAAAAGATGAAAATCTGAGAAGCGTTTAATGCGCAAATAATCCTACAGATAAAAGATAGCAAATCGTTCAGGTCGTCAACTTGCCTATTTTATGTCCAAGCATGATTTATGATCCGTACTACATAACGCATATAAAACACGGTCGTTCTGGAATACATTACAAGCGGACCAAGCTCTCTATTGGCTGAGGACGTGATGAGTTCGATGCCCGGGCTGATCATGACATGCGCCATGGCTGCCTGTCTCAGTGGAATGTTTTCTTCAATGAAAAAACAATTGTGTTATGAATGATTTGCGTGCAAAGATAGAGGGAAAAGTGACTTTAGAATTACTAAAAGAATCCAAATTCGACAGTTTTAACATTAGTTTTTTAAAATTTGAGCATGTTTAGTTTAATGGGTAGTTTCCACAAGTGGTGTTAGTGGACGGACGGACGGACGGACGGACGGATGGATGGATGGATGGATGGATGGATGGATGGACGGACGGATGGATGGATGGATGCGTATAAGAATAATCGGATGAACGGATGGATAGATTGTAATGTGCATGGATATAATGGGATGAATATATTACAAGGATGAATGGAAATGGATAAATAAATGAATAGGATAAATAAATGCAAGATAGATAAGCGAGTAAAAGCACTATATGTGCATCTGGTTTTGCTGTGCAGTTTTTCCCAGAAAATGAACCACCTCACCAGTTTCTACCGCTACATCTGACTCTTCATACCATTAAGAGAACTTTCATTCTATCGGCTTAAGTGTCCCAGCATAGACACTCTCAATATAATCCCATACAGATATGACTTTGGATCATTGCTCATTATGAAACACATACGCGGAACTTATGACCAAACTATTTATCATGCGACCAAAGGAGTGAGAACTGATATCCATATGTGAAACAATCAATCACAGGCAATAAAATCGTAACAACCTGCTGAAGCATTCATTCTCAATGATTAATGATGCTCTGGTGTCTTTTGAAAACCGTAGCAAAAACCAAATAACTATCCTGATGATGCTAAAATAGACGATATAAATATACTGACATATGAAAAAACTATAACCTTTTTATCAAAAATAAACATCTACGGGATATACTAAATGATCTTTTTTTAGAGTAGACTATTAAGAAAAAATATCAATGAAGCTATTCCATAATTTCTTACTTAATTTTATATACATTTTGTTTTGCCAAAAAGGTCATAGCTTTTCCAAATGGGTAGGTGTGTGGGTGTGTGGGCGTGCATGCATGCATGCATGCATACATACATACATACATACATACATACATATAAAGCCATAAACTTCCAGCTCTCCATAAGAATTCTACTTTATCAAACGTTTCGACTTTTCGGTCCAGTAAACTATCTAAAAAAACTAAAAACAAAATATCTTTAGAACTGACTATTGTTAAATAAGATATTATAGTAAGAATGTCTTATAGGTAGGCAGACCGAGGAGAGCATTCTTTTAAAAAATAACAAACAAAAACTAAAAAAAAGATGTCGACGGAAAACAGAACAGTAAATCAGACAGACGGAAAAAAGGAAGGAAGGGCAATGAAGCTTATCTTTTTGCAGTGTGTTTAAGTATTTTTGACATTCGTTGTTTGTAGACCGTTCTCATACGGCAGCCATATTTATTCCCATGAGAATGAAAATCTTTGTTTATGTCCGGCTAAACTCGTTCTGATGTGCTTGAATGCGAGGCTCGCCGGGCAAGAACGTAGTGTTTCAGTCAACATGGCTGTCGCGTGAGAAACCGGATAAGAACAGCTTGCAATTTTCTAGGTGCCTGGTAACGTTAACCTGGCTAGCGATACTACATGGGTAATGATGTACAAGAATTCTCCTACCTGTAGCCTTAGATACTGACATTACATCACTGTGAATTCATGCAGGACAGCTCAAAAATGATATCACGAATTATTGAAATGTGTAGAACTGTTTATACTTACACTATAACGCTGGTTCAACACACTTCTAGTATTCCTTATGTGAAATAGTTGGAACCCTGGACGATGTATAGTCAAATGACGAATAGGAGCCACTTAAAGATTAAATTTCGAAAACCCCAAAAATTAGCATTAAAAACTGTAAATATTTAGAAAACAACAAATTACTAAAATGTCAAGCCTCATCGAAATAAGATGCTCATTAATAATCATATTAATTGAAGGAAAAAAGGAAAGAAAGAAAGAAAGAAAGAAAAAAAGAAAGAAAGAAAAAAGCCCAAACTAAAGGACTAGCAAACTTAGGTCAAGACGTGATGTTTGTGTTGAGACAACTGAGTATCAGTTGCGATAATAGGCTCCACAAATGTCCTGTTATCCTCTTGAAACGTTTACGATTATATATTCTGGTATAATTTGTCCTGATGGCCTGTTGCTGTGCGGCACATAACAACGCTTCTGTCCCAGTCTTCAGATCACATTTGGAC